>JAVQJF010114823.1:0-15552 GCA_036023855.1 Gadopsis marmoratus
TTCACACACCAATGGGGACACAGTTGCCATGCTGGCCTCCACCGGGGGCAACTTGGGGTTCAGTGTCTTGCCCAGGGACACTTCAACATGTGGACAGGAGGAGCTGGGATCGAACCACCCACCCTGGGGTTAATGGACAACCGCACTACCCTCTCAGCCACAGCCGCTTCAAAACTTCAGTTTTGTCTGAGTTTAACATTAATAAATTGCAGGTTATCCAGGTTAAGTATAATTGGGTATCATCTGCATAACAATGGAAATGTATGGGGTGCTTCCTAGTAATATTGCCTACAGGAAGCATATATAAGGTGAATAGAATTGGTCCAAGCACAGAACCTTGTGGGACTAACTTTAGCGTAAATAGACGATTCATCATTATGTACAAACTGATATCGATCTGATGCCAAGTAAATGTTTCCGTGTCTGTGATCGTCAATGGTATCGACTGCAGCACTAAGATCTAACAAGACAAGACCTTTATCTGATGCAATTAGAAGGTCATTTGTGACTTTGACCAGTGCTGTCTCTGTGCACTCTAAATCCTGACTGAAAATCCTCAAACAATTTGTAGTTCTGCAGGAAGTCACATAACTGATTGGCAACTGCTTTCTCAAGGATCTTAGAGAGAAAGGGAGGGTTAGATATTGGTCTATAGTTTGATAAAACCCCTGGATCCAGAGTAGACTTTTTAAGAAGAGGTTTAATTACAGCTACTTTAAAGGACTGTGGTACATAACCTTTTAATAAGGACAGATTGATCATATCTAGTAAGGAAGTGCCAACTAATGATAGAACTTCCTTTAGCAACTTAGTTGGGACTGGATCTAAGAGACATGTTGAAGGTTTAGATGAAGAAATCAATGAAGGTAGTTGATGAGTGTGATAATGTCTGGTTTGATGTCAGTAATATAACTAACCCCAACCGTGGAGAAGGATAATTATAATCTCTCCAGGAACAGCAATAATTACAGGATAAATATAGCTTCTCCCCCAGGGCTTCATTCCATACTGTATTCACAAATGCTTGTTAAAGCCAGACTGACCCGAACCCCCCTGTGGGCCACACCAACTACATGCAACCATTTAATTATGTGGCACAATTGCTATTATTATGATATATTTTTCATACATTATGCCAGGGACACTCATTATGACATATGAGCCACACCTCGCTCCTGAACTCAGTCCCTGGAGGACAAACAGCGTTTTGACTCTTGACTTCAAACATTAAACAGTCAGCACAGTTAAAATGTATGTCTGTTGCCAAATTATTTGTGACAACCACAAAATCCACAAGACAGTGATAACATCAGTTCACGGCACGCATACTGTGCCAGAGAGCAACAGCAGTGAATTTAGAGGGTGTAATGATTTTTATCTGATATCTGAGTTTGAGTTTCTAAACAAGACTGACATCATGAAATATTGGAAATGTCTAGCTATGGTATGCTTTACTTGAGTAAAAGTAGCAATGCCATAAAAAGTAAAAGTCCTGCATGCAAATACATACTGAAGTAAAAATATATAAGTACTATCAGAAAAATGTACGTAAAGTATCAAAAGTGAAAGTACTCATTATGCAGAATGGCCCCTGTCATTGTTAGAATAGCGTTATTGATTTTTTATTAACTAAGGCATTCTGCGTATTGATACATTAACATGTAAGTAGAAAATGTTGTAATTGGTTGAGGTGGAACTAGTTTTAATTGCTTTATATACTTTTGTGTAGTAATTAATCTGATCATTTCTTCTGCATGTAAAATCTTAAATCTTAAACGGTAACTAGTTAAGTTAAGCTGTCAAGTGTTTTGTATATGAAATCCAAATCTATTTTGCAGCATGTTTCTGTATTTGGTTTTCTGTATAAAGTTTTCTCACTTTGCAGTTTTTGTAAATGTGAAGACATTTTCTTCACTTTTGAAGTTGCAGTGTGTTGAGCTTTCAAGGCAACCACAGTAGTGGAGTAGACATAAAGAAAAGCATCAAATGAAATACTCATATAAAGTACAAGAACCTCAAAGTTTACTTAAATACTGTATACTTAGTTGCTTAACACCACTGTCAAGCTATTACCTTCCTTTTTAGCTGATGATAACTGGTCATAAAACATGCATTGTAGTCAAACCTTTATACAATGGAGTAAAGTGTACTTTCTACTAGTGGCCTTTAAGGTGAAACTGGTGCTAAAAAGTATGGAACATGTCAGGTCAGGTTTTCCTTCTGAGCACCTAGATTAAAGGCTTCGCCTTTAGCTCTTAACGGTTACTTCCAAAGTCACAGTTACATCAACTATTATTATTGACTATTATACTGTACATTAACTTGCAGATTAATAGCACTTTTATCCTGGTTTTAAGGCTTTTATGAAGCCTGGCAAGTAGGCAATACAGAAAACATGGACAGCTGCTCATTGAAAAGAAAAAAAATAATGATCACGACATGTTTGAACTTCATGGAAGACATTACCCTACTTTGCTTTTATGCCTCTCATAAGAATCCAAGAAGGGATAATCCATCTTAATCCTGTTTCCAAACTGCAATGTAAAAGCATGATAATTTTGTAAAGACGGCCATAAACTTTAAATGGTAATTTGCATTACTTCAGTATCATCTGCCATTTCTATCTTTAGTCTAAGTCGTCGCTCCTGGCCCTCTACCAACAGAGAGCTGACACTGAGCAAACTGGTATTTTTCCGTAAACAATTCCTCACAGTTCAGAGATTTAGATTCATCAGAGACGGATGTCCCTCTGAATAATCCATCCACATGTTGTAGCTCTTTGATAGCTTGTCATGAATACTCAAGGGACCGTTTCTCCTCTGTTTTCTCGCTGTCTCTTGTGGCTAATACTCAGCAAACATCCCAGCCATGCTGGTTTAATAGCTCAATCTTCAGGTGGTTTTTTTTTCTTTTCAGATCCACTGTGGACAAAAAAAAAGGGACATTTTCCATTGTACTAAGGCTGGAGGGGATATCAGAGACCAAGCAGCAAAATAACCATAACCTCTGGGACAGTGAACTTTGCCTGTCGCTTCCCGCCTCAGAGAGCTATTTTATTAGTTTTTGATGCCCCCACCCCCACTGTCTGCTCTCTGTGGGATTGTGAGATCACTAATTAGGGTATGCAATGTCTTCTGTAAGGAGGAAAGACAGGATGTTGTCAGAGGATGCTGAGGGCGCCCTAGTACGGTATGGTGACGTCATAGATGTAACAACTGATTGAATGTCCATCAGACAGCTCATACCGGTTGTATGTTTCTCACAAAGCTGAAGCAACATATATTTGTAGGTTAGGTCTTCTCAGGTTCTCCTTGGCCAGACGTCCTGTTTTCACCATTTTACAAGACATAAACGTGAGAAGCAAGAGTCAAATGTCTCATGTCACCCCTAGGAGCTGCTACTGAGCATACGAGCGAGATGGTTTGAATTACAAAGTGGCATCACAGAGAGAAATATGAGCCAATCACGCATTCTTAAAATGCATCTGCCCGTCACTTCCCACCTCAGAGAGCCCTTTTGTTTGTGCTTACACTATACCATGTTAATTATTGAGCTTCAGAGCTGCTGGCAGGTGGATTTTGTTACCTTGGGAGCTGCTTCCAGTCTCTGTGCTAAGCTAACTGTCTCCTGGCTCCAGCTTTGTGTTTAGTGTACTGATATCACGAGTGCTATCGATCTCCTCCCACCCACTGCAAGAAAGCACATTTCCAAAATGCCAAACGATTCCTTTGTAGCGTCGTGTTTTCCCAAAGTAATCATGACAGCTTTAACCATTGTGTTCTTGACTGAGCTGCACCATAAGACATGACTTATTCGGGGTTAGGACAGTTTCTTCTCCATTAATGAATGCGCAATATGTCAAACCTAATTGTTGCAAGATTGTAACAGCAACATACTGTATATGCACCCCAAAATGAACTGGTAATCTTCCTAAAGAGGCTTGATCCTTCTGGAAAGATTCCAGTTTGTCTGTGTGTTATATACCAAGAATGTCATGTAAATCATCGCCTCATGCAGGCCTGTCTCACGCTCTGTGTCATGGTAGTTCTCATTTTGCAACCCTTCCAAACCCAGTGCAGTTTGGTTTTTTTAGGGCTCATAATCCGTCGTCAGTGTCTCCATCTGCTGCCTACAACTATTCTACCGGTGTTGAACGGTCGGATATCAGCTGCTGTCACAGCAACATGTGATCACACTCCAACCACGGGCAGAACGTTTCCACCGTATCTTTTCATCACTGGCATTTCAGGTCGAATTAGCATGTTAAACTGTTAGACATCTTTAATTAGCATCGCTGCATGGCAGACAACCTCGCTCTCACCCCCCCCCCCCCCCATACATTATCAGTCTTTGTGTCAAAACAAGATGAATGCCTCTCCCTCTCTCACTGCAGAGCCCTTATCGTTGATTTCAAGCGTTGCTCTCCTTCCTCGCCTTTTTCAAGGGTGTGCAAGACTACGCTCTTAATTAAAGAGAAACCCATTGTCAGCACCAACGAGTTGCATCTTAAAAAGATATGTAACACCTTTTAAAGCACTTTAAATAAGACTGAAGCTATAAATCCTAATAAAAAGGGAGCTGTCAGAATCTCAAGATGATTTGGGAAAGCAAATGAACTTGGAGGAACAAAGCCAATCAAGATTGTAATGTCACGAGTGTACATTCACACGCCTGATTCCAGAGTCTCTCCCTAACAAGGCGGGTGGATTTGTTTCGCACACACTGAGCTAACCATGCAAACATCAACATCTGCTCCTGCTAGTTCTGAAAGAAAGGAGGCGGTCCGAACGCGGGCTGTGCATTGCACCATGGGAGGACCAAATGGCATTATGGACCTCGTCCGCTCCTTCGGTGCCAGACAAACTGCTTTCATCTCTCCAAAAACCAAGTCCTTCCTCCGCCCTTGTGTCTTTAAAGCGTATTGCCGCGCAGCCTGCTGATCCCTGACGGGGGCTCGGGTGAATTCCTGTGTGTTAGTTTTTGGTGATGAAAGCGTTTCAGTCAGAAGTTAAAGTGAAAGTTCACGTTGGTGATCGCCACATCTACTCACTTTTACCTTTGTGTCGGCTCAGAGCTCTGCACTCAGCTGGCGGCAGCACAAATGCATTATGGGCCGAGTGTGATGCTGGGATAACACAGCAACTAAGCTCACACACAACACGTGCCCCACATGAGATACCCTTTACTAGTCATCAGTTTATGTAGCTGTTATACGCAGTGATCCTGTAACTGTCCTTACTTCACTCATCTCCAGCAACCATTGCTGGAGATGAGTGAATCCCAACTCAATCCCAACTCACACACACACACACACACACACACACACACACACACACACACACAGACACACAGGCAGTCAGCCGCTGGAGGCGGCACATGTCCATCCATCTTCCTTGACACGACAGAGTGACCCCATATCATAATGTTTCCCATCTTTTGATTAGCGTGGAGGAATGATACCCAGATTCTCAGATTGAAGGCTGGGGGGTTTTTATGTCAACGCACTCATTCGCTCTCTGTGTGTGTCGCACACCCGTACACACACCCATGTAAGGCCATACTCTTGTGGTAGGAGGAGGGGAATGTGGTAGAATAACCCTGGCCTGAATTCACCGTGATGCAATGGTGTCCGTGTCGCTGTCAGCTGTCCATATCGTCTGGATTGTTCTCCACAGCTGTCGGTGTCTCTGTCTGTGCACATGGGTACAGCCATATCCAGCCTTCCCACCCTTGCTGTTTACAGTCTTTTTGTGCTGTATGTGTGCTGATGACCGTTTTGTGTAAATGCAGCATGTGTCGCCTCACGCTTGTTGCAAAATGATACAGATTACAGGCACAAACATGGTCCAAGCAAGTACGTATGTGCAGATGCTTCGAGCTATGCAAGATCAATTTCAGCTGTTATGTTGTACTCCACTGTTGTCGTTGCCTATTACTTTATTACCAAGTACCACAGCGGTTAGTGTACGAATCATATATCAGTTATCAATGTCACCTACTTTAAATCACAAATGCTTAGTGTGAACTCGTGGAAGACAAGTATCCCACCAAATCAAGATTTTATATTTTCCAGGTGAGAAATTAACTGTTCACACTTTGAAAATGTGGTTAATGTATTAAAATGATGTCTACTTGAAACGTTTTCAGAGAAATTAGATGTTGATGAGAACAGTCTTATTGGTGGCACTGCCAACATTAGACTTCAGAGTTCATTTATTAGCAATTTGGTAATGCCAATTTGTGTTTCGAGAATTTTGCTGTTTCCATGCAGCTTTTCTAATTCAATACTTGCAAAATGTGCATAAAAATAAGTTTAAGGAAACACGACTATTGTTTTCCACTTCTGAAGTAGTGGTGTAACAATGCAATTACTTTTCCTAAATGAACAAAGAATACATGAATCTTACAATGCACAGTTCTTAATGGTATTAGCTTTTTTACCCAGTGTGAAATGTTTGCTGATAATATCACTACCCGTAAATGAAGGTCAGTGAGTCAAACGTGGGGGTAGTCAGCCAGCAAAGTGTGTTAAAGGCTGTTGGTGTCTCAGTGTGGGCCACTTCCTGTCTGACCCCGACTACTGGACTTCACTTTAACACTACCTACCAAGACAAACAGGCTAATCCTGGAATAAAGCTCCGACGCAGCGGTATCAGGAGGCCCAGCTTTTTCCTCTCTGCCATCATCCACACAATGCAGAGGAAGTGTGTGTGAGTGTGTGTGTGTGTGTGTATGTCTGAACTTTTTTTTTATTTTTTTATTTTTTAAAGACCCACTTCTAACCGATGAAAGCAGATTGGTTTTGAGACTTTTTCTGTTAAGTCAGTGCCATGACTCTTTTTTTGTCTGGATTGGAAGTGAGGTACCACCGTTTGTTGTTACCTGATGAGGCCGATTGTTTTGGATGGACGAGGTTGGCTGTTTATCAGCAGTGTGTGTTAAATATGAGCCTCGAGGTCTGCCAATTGACAGATTTTCAGCAATTTCTCCTCTCCATCAGTTCCCATGGTTTCTTGATCAGATGGAAGGCAGCTCCAATTAAAGCTCCCGGTTCTTGCTAAAGGCTCAGCTGCTATCAGAAACCTGTACACGGCACTGGGACATGAATACTGCCGCTTAAGATTATGAGAACAGAGATATGAGAATAAGAATTGTATTATTTGTCAGGCACAAAAAAGATGCTGGAATTTGTCCGTTCTGGGAACTTTTTTTCATCTTTCTCAGCATGAGCGTGTTTGTTTGTCACAGACAACATAATGCTGCATGTAAGACAGGGTTCTTCGGAACACAATGATTATATTCATGTATTAACCATGCATTTACAGTGCAAATAACGTGTTGCACTTTTTTGTGCATGGTACATTAGCTCAGATTTGTATTTTGGCTTTGACTAATTATGTGTCTTTTGTAGCATAGGTATTGCC
Organism: Gadopsis marmoratus; assembly: GCA_036023855.1. Lineage (NCBI taxonomy): Eukaryota > Metazoa > Chordata > Actinopteri > Centrarchiformes > Percichthyidae > Gadopsis > Gadopsis marmoratus. Next base: position 7,425 of record JAVQJF010114823.1, read on the forward strand.
TTTAAAAACAGACACCATTGAGGAGGAATGAGGATTTTGTTTCACTGGATTTAGCTGATTTCCAACCATTGCTTCTAAGACATGTATTTCTCTGTGGGGTGACAGTCCAAATATTTGATTAACTGTAAGTTTCTGCTGGGCGGTATTTTGGTAGGCCACAAATAAAAAAGTGTTGCCTGCAGGATTGATATTCTGTACTCATTAGGACGGTGGTGTATGTTGCCTTAAAAGGCCAACCGATTAAAAAATACATTTTTATGACATTGTCCAATACTACTATACTACTAATGAGTGTGGAAGTGTCAGTTAGCTGTTAAGTGCATTTAAAAAAAGCACAAGTGAGTCGTGTTCCAAATACTGGCACTGTAGCTTAACCACGTCCTTCTGACTTGACTTACCTGATCAATAACATGGCTTTACTAGACAGTACTGGTTTACTGCCGCTACAGGTACATTCATTTTACTATTTTACTGAGAGACGACTGTTGGTTCAGACTTCCGTGCAGGACAGCTGCTAATTTAGCCCGTTTAGCGAGAGGCATGAAGCTGCAGCAGTGGCTGATGGAGACTGGCAGACTGAAAACCCCTGAGCTAGTGTCTTGGAAGGACGAGTGCCACAAACCTTTGTGTCAATAATCATGTATTTTAAATAATATTTCAGTATGGGCCAAAGTGGGAGACTGCCCTACATTTGGCCTACCATCTCCATGCTAGCACAAACGAGAGAGAGCTGGGAATTGCTGCAGTCCATTTCGCAACAATTATTGTGAGGCCAAGTCATGTCAGTAGGGAAACATTGGAAGAACAATTATGGTGATGTAAAATACATCCATGGCCAGTTTTTCCACACTGACAAACATGCTGACCATCTACATAGCTTAGTAACAATTTTTTTATTAGTACATGGTAAGCAGTAGGAATGGTCACTCTTTGCATGGCCATAGTATTGTGTGTATGTGTGTGTAAGGACAACAGGACCTTCCACATGTCACGTTCTGATGTCCGGGCGACGTCTGTTACGGCGTGGCATGATGGCGGCAGGGAGAACGGACCTAAGTGCAGTCCATGGGTCGTGACGCCACACAGTTAAGTAGAGTCCACATGTCTCTCTATACATTTACATAGTCAGTGTACAGGATGAATTCAGACAGTAAAGCGTTCAGTATGCATCCCCAGACACACGTTGGAGATGTGTATCACAGGTAGATGGAAAGGCATTTACTTATACATAAACATAATCTCGTGCTTGAAGATGCACACATACTTTGGATGACCCTACCGGCCTCATGCTATCTCTGCTCCCCCAATTAAGCAGATGCCTCCTCTCCTCTCCTCTCCAAGAGTCCCACTGCTGTGTCTCTCCTTTAATTATACTGGAAGGAACGGCCATTGCACAGTTATCAGAAGATGAGCTCTGCCTCGGTCTTAAGCCCTGAACCCTCTTTGTGAACGAGAAGTTGTGCAACGTGTGTGTGTGTGTGTGTGTGTGTGTGTGTGCTTTAGTCTCTTGTCCTTCTATCATTGTGAGGACAAAATGTCTTTATTACAATAGTAAGATTCAGAACAACATCTAAAATGGGCACTATTTTGATTCTCACCATAATGGGATTACTTATGCTTTATTTCTATGAATGTGTGAAGTGAGAGCACAGCTGTTCTTTGACCATGGTCTGTGTCAAAAATACCTTCACTTACCGTAATTGGATTCCTGAGCACTTTGAAATAAAATCATATCCACCAGAGAGTGAATTTCTCTCAATTTTTAGAGTCATACCTCAGTCAGATAGACGTCATACATACACTGCTACTACAGAAGGACTCAGTTTTACAGTGGTGGCAGGGTCTCTGATGCTCATTGAAGTCTGTTCAGAAATCAAATAAAAAAGGTGCAGCTTATAACTTCTTGTCTCATATCACACCATCATCACATTCGGGCATACTCTTCAGTATCAAAGTCATCCAGGTGATTGTTAAAAACAGGCTAAAGGCAGAAGCTGTAGCTGTTTAAAGTTCAGTAATCAGTCCTTCAGCAGGTACATCCTCAATAGCTTTTCAACACTTTTCACCAGATTAGTGGTGCAGTGCAGGATAAAGCTTCATCGATGCTGTTACACAGTTATTATTACCTGATATTGAGGTCTGGCTCCTTGGTGACTTGACAGTAGGGGAGAGCTGAGGAGCTGAAGTCAGGGACCGCCTTACAGTAAAAGTGTGATACAAAATACCCAATAGAGCTTATCAGATTTTTGTCAACAGCTTTCTTCTTTATTTTCTTATTTTTCATCATAGACCAACTTTGTATCCATCTGGGCCTCCTCTGAGCAACCACATCCTCTAATTGCTACATGCAGACATTCATCTAAATATTAGCAACGTGGCATGCTTTTGTTATTTGCTCTGTCTCCTGATACTCACACATATGTTCCCCTGGTTTGATGATAAAAGAACCACCAGTACAAAGCCAGCGCTGGTGAAATTGGGATATGCTGTCCCACGAGTTGGCTCAGTAGTTTATCTCCATGAGAAAGCATGGCATCACATGTCCACCCGGCCTCCAGAGAGAGGTCTCAGTTGTCCTCCATGGGGACATCTTTTGCAACACTGAACTACTTCTCACCGCTGATCATCCAGATGATATCATCTATTCCCCTGCTCTCCTCTCGGCCTTTTATCGCTCTCGTTCATCCTCTTGTCTCTTCACTCTCGCTCTTTAATGAAGCTGTACAGTTTGATTTTTTTTACTGAAATCGTCTTCTTCACATATACCTTTATGACCAGATGCGTTTGAAATTAGGATGTCATCTGACATTCTCCTTTTCCGTCTATTTCTCTACCTCCCTCGCATCTGCACTTTACTCAAAGCAGCTGATAACGCTCTCACAGGAAGTGACCGACCCACTCCACCCATCTTTTTAACATGAAAGATGCTAGTTAAGGTCACTCTCATCAAAGGGCCCTTGGCGTCTGCTTTATCTACAGTGAGGCCTGTAAACAAGCTCAATCTGAAGTGTTTCCTGCAATTAGGAAATTTGCACATACGGAATCTCACACACAGCAAACACACAGTTTCCATCAGTGAAAAGGACTGTCTCTGTGTACAATATACACTCAGCTCTGAGGTTCATAGACTCGACTGAGAAGATGGCTCATGTCCTATGCATACATTTGCCCTGTATTGAGTCCTTAACTACATTATAACTACTAGAGGTGTAATGGTTCCAATTCTGCGATACAAGCATCCAGTCACTGTTCCGTCTCCTGTGTGCCGAGTTTGTTTTAGTTTTCCCTGCTGTCCCGAAGGCCTGCCAAACCGTTACCCTAAAACCGAGTTGCATACTGAACTGTACATTTTGTGCACCATGACACCACTAATAACTGCATAAACGCGATTGAGACTGATTTTTCTTTTCAGACCACTGAATTCAGCACCCGCTGATGTGTTTGGTTATTTTCCTAAAAAAACAGCTCGAATTTCTTTTTTCTGTTGCTCCCACTAAATTAGCATACTGGAAACCTAGTACACATAGAATAGTTTTGGAGAAGCTGTAATTGAAAATAAATGAGTTTTACCTGTGTATGTACAGTAATACAGATCATTGCATTACATTATTTAAATAACATTAATTTGGTTGTTTTGTATGTAATTTTGCATACATTGGCCATATTGTGAAATTCTTATTCGTATTGTGATATTAGCCTAGCCTGATTTTGTACTGATTTGATACTTGAACAGGATAAAATAGAATTAAACTTCATGGTCCACCAGAGTGGAAATTGTCTTTAGCTGATCAAACATAAAAACAGCACATGTGAACATAAACACAGAACAGAACCAGGTGAAAGAAAAAAACTGGGTAAAACCCAGCAGATTGGTAAAAAAACTAACACAAATGGAATACTTAAAACAAAGTAAAATGTTAGCTCCGTTTGTTTTGTTTTTTTTTTTTTAAATGCTGTAGTGGACACACTTCCTTATTTTCAGCTGATAAGTGTTTCTCTTTCTGTCTGGAGGCAGTTAATCCTCAGTGACACTCACTGAAATGTTGCAGATAAACTTCTGGTAGTTAAACTGTGATGAGGTTCATGATGTCAGCTGAGATGTAGTAAAGGGACGACCCACACAGCTCATCATTTTTGATTAGCTCCACCTTTTCAGAGTCACTGCTCATTATTTCTGCTGGCACATGCCGACAGTCTATACTGCAATGTACATGGAGGCCACAGTCTTTTCTTACTTACTCCCACTTTTGTCCCTATTATACATTCTTAACTCTTTATAAAGAACTTTATTATCATTGTGCAAGCAGAAAAAAATTGCCATTGTGTCAACCTCAACTGGTGCACTTGTGTTTAAGTGTCTATTGTGTCTATTACACAGAATAAATTAGGCAAGAATAAGATAAGAAATATAAAATATCAGTAATCTAAGTACAATATATAAGCAATATATAGTATTAAATACAACTGAGGAGAGTGCAAAAAGCAGTGCAGTAAAGGTGCGGAGTGATGGTGTATTGGGGTGTTGAATGACATCTGGTTGGTGTAGAAATACTGCACATACTCAGTAGCTTGAAGTGACACTTGAGTAAATATTGCACATGCTCCAATGATGGCAGCACATCAGTCTTATTAGGCTGAGGAGATGTCTGACTTCCACAGCTTTTGGGTGTTTTTCAGTCTATTTGTGCATTTGCGGTTTGATCTGAAGCACCTGCCTGATGGGTGGAGCTTTAGCAGATCTGTCCAGGGTGTGTAGTGTCTTGTATGATGATCTTAGTTCTTCTCACACTGCCAGTGCTGTGAAGATGTTCTAGTGATGGCAGCTCAATGTGCCGTCTTCATAACACAATGGTAAGATTTTTTGTTGTCAGGTTCTGACCCTCCTCCTGTAAGTGGATTCATTGTTGTCTGATATGTCGTATCATTCGCAAGCCTAACAATAGTGTGTGAGTTGTGGATGCAGTCATGCGTAAAAAGTGCTCTCATCTTACCTTATTATTACTACCAACACTTTTCCCAAATTTTTACCAAAACCCAGTTCCTAAAGCGGGTGGGTTTCATCACAAAAAAAAGAAACTATTTACATGAATTATGGTTCATGTTAGGATTTCTAAAATATCAAAACAGAAGAAAAAAGGAAGAAATATAAAAATCTATACATTATTATATTATAGCTAATTACATGAATGTTACTTAAGTAAAAGTAGCAGTACCAGTCCTGCGTTCAAAATGTTATATAAAGTATTACCATAAAAATATACGTACAGTACAACAAGTATAAGTACTTAAAGTTGTACTTAAATGCACTTAGTTACATTGCATCAGTGCTTAACGGACAGCTTCTGACTGCTGGCTGCTTGAAGACCGATATCCATTCACTGTGGTGCTGCGTGTGATGTGTGATGTTATACCTGAAAACAGACCTGCGGGTTGTGCCGTAGATTAATGACCCTATGTAAAATAACTTAACAATGATAATATAATTTAATATCTAAAACTGTTAAAACCGATAAGCATCTGCGTACATCCATGCGGGTTGGGTGTCATGACAAGAAGGGCTGTTGGCTCTACAGAAACTCCTGTTACAGGTCTCACATACTCACCTATAAAGGCAGAACGATGATTACGAGCGTGTCCACCTACCCATGAAGCACCTTGTTAAATCAGACATGGCGAGAGCCATCCAGACCTCATTACTCTCTTCATTCTCTTCATACTGAACCATCTCGCTCCCATCTGCCCTGCCATCAGTCACCATGGAATATTTAAAGCCAGTCGTCATGCAGCCTGCATAGTGTGTTTCAGACCTGCCACACCAGGGAAGATTAAGCCTCCCTGACCAAATTAGGAGTGAAGAGTGAATGTTATGAATTTGATCCCCGTGGCCTTGTTAATTTCTCTATTTATCCCCATTTTCCATGTCTCCATACATTCATTCATCTCTTCCTACAGTGGGGTGCACTCTCATTGGAATCAGGGAGGATTTCTGTCAGGAAATCTTCTTAAAGCCCCACGTGGCAAGATTTTTATGGAAAAAAAATACACCTGCGTGATCAGGCTAAATCATGAAGGGCACAGCCCATCCACACTAATGAGGAGCTGAAGATTTGGCCCATTTTCCCCAATGAAATTTTAATGTCCCTGCTGGGAAGTCTTGTATGCACACTACAGGTCACAAATTGCCATTTTAGAACAAAATACAACATTTCCTTTTACACAATAGTGAATAAGCACCGTATCATGCAAAGCCAGACTCATCAGCAACATTTGAACCTGACCACACAAAGGCACTTAGAGGAATAGTTCAACATTTAGGAAAATAGGCTTATTTGCTTTCTTGCAAATAGTTAGATGCAACTATTGATACCACTCTCTCTGTCCATTAAATATGAAGCTACAGCCAGGAGACAGTTAGCTTGGCTTAGCACAAAGACAGGGAGCAGATCAAAATATAGTCCGCCACAGAACCCCCCATAAAACCACATTTTGTTATTGTGTCAAATTGTTTTTTGTACAGATTTAACTAACAAGATATAGCATGTAAATTTAGAGGTGCTGCTAAGGTGGATTGGTTCCCTTTTGACAGAACAAAGCTGGCTGTTTCCCGCCATTTCCAGTCCTTATGCTAAGCTAAGCTAACTGGCTGCTGGCTGTAGCTTCATATTGAAGTCGAGATGAAACGGCATTTCGAGAGTATCTAGCTTCCGTATCAGGACGCATTTTCGAGTGAAACGGTATAGATGGGACATAACGTTGAAAAGTGGGCGTACCATGCTGTTACTAGCTTGCTAATGAAACTCAGCTCTGTGCCTCTAAAAGCTGAAGATTGATTGATGGGTGATGGCTAGCTGTTTCCCCCCCTGTTCCTAGTCTTTAAGCTAATTGGCTGCTGGCTGTAGCTTCATACTTAGTGTACAGCCATGAGACATGTTTCCTGTAGTCCACTGACCTAGCATTGCATTCAAACTGCACTCGCTGTTCTTTCATAGCATTTCCTTTTCCAAGCGATTCTTACTTTACATCAGTAAATCCATTCCTCCATCCAGCCATGCTTCTCTCCGAGACTTAGAGCAGCCTTTCGGCCTCTCAGTGGAGTCTGTTACAGGCTTACAGCAATCATCAGAGAGCTGCTCCACAGTGACTCATTGCATTTAGGTTTAAGCCTCTTTCTGTCGTCTCTACATGTCCACTGATCCATCCATCCGTCAGTCAGCACCTCTCTAGACAAGAGGTCTGCTTCTCACTACTTGCAGCAAATATTCTTAGGGTCTAAAGGGCAATTGACACAATGAAACTCTTCTTGCTTCCTGTCACCGCCGTTTTTAGCCCCCTTCCACTGTTCCACCATCTTTCTTTTCATCCATCTTCTTCCTCACCTCTGGCTTCACGGCGCTTTATAGTGATTTTGAGCTCATTGTTTGGCCCACAGCTTCTCACCACTCCCAGAGCCTCGTTTTCACCATTAGAAGGCAGCTGTTTTCAAGGAAATACCCTCCAAAAACCAACCTCCTCAGCAGACAGACACAGTTAGCTGGTGAAGATAAAGTGGAGTATTTCCCTCAGGAGTTGGTGGAGACCAAAAATGGAGATAAAAGGAACAAACAGGACGTGGGATGAATGTTGCTGCGTTTCTGCTTGTGTGTAGATAAACAACTGTTTGCTAACATGTCAACTTAAAAGGGGGATGATATGCCATCTTGTTTCCACTGCTCCAAAGTGGTCAACATAGCCGGAACAGGGCTGTATGTAAAACCAAAAGACAGTATTTAAAAATGGACGACGTGCCTCCACTTCCTCCAAAACCAAACTGAGCAGGAAAATGAACTATAGAACATACATCAGTGTGATAAGAGCTACCTAAAATGACAGAAATCATCTTTTGTGAAATTTAGTTTGCTAACATGGAGGGGGTTAGGATTCATAACCTCTACTGCAGCCAGCCACCAGGGGGCAATCAAGATGTTTTGGCGTCACTTTTGGCCAGCTGTCGCGTCGTCCGACTTTGAATACAGTCTTTGTTAGAAAACTAAAATCAATAAGAGCTTTAAAAGTTTAACATTCGCTTAATGCCTCATCAGCCTGTCTTTCTCTCTTTACAATTTTCAGTGCCCCCACCCCCCCCCCCCCC
>JAVQJF010114824.1:0-12732 GCA_036023855.1 Gadopsis marmoratus
GTGTGTGTGTGTGTGTGTGTGTGTGTGTGTGTGTGTGTGTGTGTGTGTGTGTGTGTGTGTGTGTGTGCGTGTGGCGTCTTTGGAGATGGTAACGTTAGATGGCATTCTTGGAAAGATCAGGGGTGCCATCCCCTCGCTGCACCGCATCTGAACTCGATACATAGTGAGAGCCAGTGTTTGGTGACATTACCGTTGCATGGCACTTTCTGGAAGATTGCTGCTTTAATTAACAACAGCTGCAAGAGTCAGTTATAATGAGGGACTCTCGCAGACCTAATTACTCGGCTTTACTGTTGCACATGGAAGCTGGCACGCACACATGCGACCACACGTCTCCACACTTCAGACCAATTACAGATTCAACATTTAGCCCCTCTTTCCATCTCTTCCTGCTCTCTCTTCCTCTCTAGTGTTTGCCTTCTAATTGGTCGTCTTGGGTTCTGTGTCGCTCTGTGAAAACCTACTGTTTACTTTGGTTGCTAACGTTCAGTCTTGTTTAAGGTTCAAGCTTTTATGGCATATTTACTCGGAGTCTTGTCATACCCTGCAGGCTCTAGCATTAAGCAGCGTCTGACACTCATGACTCACCCAGTCTGTGTCACTTTTTCTACAAAAAAACCCTCCTTTTTACTTCCTTGGAATTTTTCATGTCTAGATAACTTTCGTTTTCTTCTGTATGATTTGGCTTTTGATCCAATGAGCAGGCTGATTCAAGTCAGTAAGATCAGTTGTCGCATTAGCCTAATATATTTTCTCTATTCAGTCAGCAATTGGGTCACCACACGACATTGCACAGCATGCAGGACTCATTCTTCTTGTTGTTTTGTTCTCATAAAATGTTGCTGCCTGTAACCCAATCTGGATCCTCAAAATGCATTCAGTCAATACATAAACAACGGCCAAAAAGTTGCGCCAACATCAATATAAAGCCTTAACAGAGTTAACACTTGGATTGGCTGGATAGTTTTTGTGTTTTGCGCCATTTGTGGCAGGTATTGACTCCTTGATTTGTTTACGCCTGTTGAAGGTCATTTCATTCATACTCCTGCATAAATATGGCCCTCTAAATGTTAGCTTAGCCCTCTGATATTTAAGACATCTAATGGACTGTTCGACGTCGGTCCTGCAGTGCAGAAGTCTGCTGTGCTTGACCTTTTAACTCCCCTCTTACAATCATTAGAAATGCAGGGAGGGAACGCAGAAATAACTAGGACATGGAATAATACACTGGAGCAGAACACACTTCCTTCAATACCCTTATATTTATAATATTGTCTTTAACCATCTGTTTTGTTTCTGTATTCATTTAGTTGAACAATTAAGATACAAGTTAACAGGTGGGTGTTGTTTAACACTAGCACCTCCTTTCCTAATGATCTTCTACTCCAACTGGCAGCCATACTGGAGGGGAGCTATAGCGCTAATACTGTAGATCTACAGCCCAGTATCCTTATAATAATAATAATAATAACTTTATTTATATAGTTTATTTATATGTAAACTGCATTTACAAAGTGCTTTGACAAACAAAGCAAAGGGCACCCCAAGCAATACATAAAACTGACTAAAAACAATATAAAATAATATAAAAATGACATAACATGAAAGCAAGTCAAAAGATTAAAATCAAAAGCAAAATTCAAAAGTGTGGTTTAAAAAGGGATTGAAATCAAATCCTTCAAAGCAATAATTTATAACACTGGATCCTACCCATAGTAGTATGTTGACAAATATCTAACAAGTGTAAATGTAATTACGGTGCATCAAAGATAATATGGAAGCATAAAGAGACAAAATAATAAAAGAGGGTAGGATCACCTGCTTCATTTTGATGGCACCATGTTCACCTGATTAGATTGACATGAACAGCTGATTTGAACACACCCTTGAATTGCCACTCTAATCCAGATCACGTGACAGTATCTGTCCCCATGAAGGTGTTCTGAGAAAGAATCATACTGTGGTACTTTTTAAGAACTTTCACCTTCACTCAGTGAATCTGAAACGCTCCCAGTTCCGCCCCCACCACCTCCTTTGCACTATTGATTGTCTTTCATCTGCTCAGCATTGCATTTAAACCACACTTAAGGCACCTAAATGGTTCAGAAAGCTCACTTCTGTGGGTTGTGGTTTTTAAGATGAAAAAAATAAAAAAAAAACCTCTGACGCTGCATTCTGCCATGGCCTTAGGAGTGGGATGAGAAATATCCCAATTAATCAGTATAGCGGGAGGGGAAAAAAAGAAAAATAAACCCTTGAGTCAGGTCCACCCCACGTCCCCTTTAATCAAATACACCCCAACTTCCCTTTAATCACAGCACTTTTTGCTAATGCTAAACACTAAATAAAGCCTGGAGGGCACGAGGGGCCGAGGGGGCGAGAAAATCCCCGGGAGATGGTACTTACTGGAGTGGAAAATGAACCTCTTCATAGACACCTGATGCAGAGATGGAGTGAGGTAGAGACATGAGTCCACTGAGCGCAGACACTTACATCCTGACATTTGTATGCAGTGCCGCACCAGCCCTAGTTAAAAATCTAATGTGTGCATTTTCTGTAACGCGCTTTCTTTATTTTTTCCCACAATAAGCCTCTTCTTCTAACATCCCAGGCTTACTCTTCTCTCTTTTTCTCCCTCTCTTTCTCCAGAGCAGTGAATTGTAAAAGTGCTAAATGAACCATATTTGTCGATTAGCCCGACATCTTGTGCCCATCTGTATACACTGGTTTTATCACTACAGGGTCTCTTCGTTTCCGAGAGTTCTGACAGCGAGACGGGATCTCTGCAAAAAAATGACGTGCGTTAAGACTTCAGATCCTCAAGTCCTGCTTCTCTCTGTGGCTTTACTCCATCTCAATGATGAAAGCTCTGGCAATTGGCCGTTCATAGCAAGAGTTTTCTCTCCCTCTCTCTCTCTCTCTCTCTCTCTCTCGCCCTCTCACACACACACACACTCATACACACACACGGACACACACTTACCACCAGCGTCCTCATTAGGGCTTCCTGCCACTTCAGCACTTTGTATCCTGTCTGGTTTTAGCAGAGCCGATTTAAATGACTTGCTTGTAGATTTGAATCAATTATGGTTGAAGTTTGGCATTTGTGAGCCATCCCAGGATTATCCATGTGACTCAGAAAATGTATTTGCTGATAAAATGCTTTTGTTTTTGTATGCACGTCACATGTATGTCTGACAGGTTTTGACTCTGTTATCCACTTTTTCCTCTTAAACCGCTGCCTCTGCATCGTGCGAGTAAGAGAGGTGTAACTGTTACTTGTATCTCAGCATTCATGTCACCGAGACACATGATTTGGATTCCCAGGATTAACTAGACAGGCTTTTCTATCTCTGTGTCTCTGCTTACACTGTGGAAATTGTTGTGAAAAGTGTCAATAGAGAGCTATTCAAGTGACAAGTTCATGAAAGGATAGAGTTGAGCCATTGCTCTCATTAAATAATCAATACATGAAGGAAGGACTGACGCCAAAATCATTTTCGTATCTGTGAGAAAGAGCTAGTTAAATGAGCACTCTGGTGCTTCAGCTTAAGTTAACTTATTGTAATTTACTATAATGTTGGGATACTCGTAAAAAGAAGATTGGAAAAAACATGTCTTTCAAACTCCATGCCTCCATTTCAGATGTTTCGTGCCATATGATGTCCCTAAGGGTTATTTTCTCTGATTTTGCTTCCCTTTTCTTGATGCTTGATGCCTCAGAGAAATTTTAGGAGTACCTTAAAAACCCCAGAGACTCTTGTTTTTGCTGATATCCAGTGGTTTAGCATTTTAATTTGCTACAGTGACATAGGAGTGTACTGCAGGGTGCGTCAGTACACTGTGACATCACTGCTGGGTGTGGTTACAGCTGCAACAAAACAACACCCGCCAGCGATGCTGGGTGTTGTCAGAGGTGAACCAGTGTGTGCTTGTGTGTGTATAATGCAAGTGGACAGCAAGAGAACATATAGCACATGTTCAATGTTCAAAACCTTAATAATGCTAAAAGACAAAAGGTTATTCCAGTACTAAATTAAATCAAATCAAATCAAACTTGATTTGAATAGCACCTTTCATACAGGTAAGTGCAGTTCCAAGTGCTTCACAGATGATAAGATAATAAGACACAAATGTGTAGACCATAAAAACAACACACAAACAATCTAAAATACAAACAAATAAATTGAGAAACCAGTGCACGTGAGAAAACAAGAGATGAAAATGTAATAAAATACATTTTAAGCTAGACTATAAACTAGATAAAATAGATGAAAAGGACAAATAAATAATAAAATATAAATAAAAAATAAATCAATTAATAAATTAATCATAATGAAATATATTTCAATATTAATATGAAATAATAATAAAATGGAATAAGATTTTACCACACAAATACGTAACAGTAGTTGAGTAAAATAAAGTGTGTAATGTCTCTAAACCATTCCTAATCAGCCAGGCTGAAGAGGTAGGTTTTAAGATTCCTCACTTCCAGCTGCCCTGAGATCCTCCGGCAGACTGTTAAAACTGCATAAAAGCTAAAAGCTGCCTCACCAAAGGTTTCAGTCCTGCACTTTGGAGCAACTAGCAGACTCGTGTCAGAGAACCTGAGGGGCCGTACTGGTTCATACACCGTAAGCATGAGAGACATATATGCCGGTGCAAGACCATGAAGTGCTTTAAATACAGTTAAAATAATTTTAACATCAATTCGGAAGCTGACAGGCAGCCAATGTAAGGACTGTAAAACAGGAGTAATGTGTTCTCTACTCCTGGTCCTGGTCAGCACTCAGGCCGCAGACTTGTGAATCTGCTGCAGCTGATTTATACTGTTTTTGGATCGACCAGATATGAGAGCATCACAGTAGTCCAGCGTGCTCGAAAAAAAAAGCATGCATTAGTCTCTCTGTGTCACTCAGAGAGAGAAATTGCACCTTAGCAATAACTTTAAGGTGATAAAAAGTAGATTTGGTCACAAACCCCATATGAACTTTAAAGTCTAGCTCTGAGTCAAACACCACACCAAGGTGTCTTGCTTGTAGGTTTGGTGTAAGTCCAAGGGAATTTAATATTGCGACCAGTTTCTCTCTATGTGCTTTAGAACCAACGACAAAAATTTCAGTTTTATCCTGGTTGAGCTGTAAAACATTTTGTGACATCCAAACATTAATATCTAAAATACATTTAACTAACTACTACTATACTAACAACCAAACAAACATCAGAATGAGTCATGTTCATCTTATAGTTACTCTTCCTCTCCCTATGGCTTTTTTTATGGCTTTTTTACCTTCTCTGTCCATTGCTGTTGCCCTCCCTTTTTTCTCTGTTGGGAAATGAATCACTGCTAATGTTTAAGATGCCATCTTGGAGTGTACTTAACCTCTGCCGTCCCCATTCACCACTGTTTTCTATCTCTCTTTCTTATCACTCTCTCACACATTCACGTAGACGAACTGAGTCATACACAGTAGACACAGAAAGCAATACACACATTTACAGCAGACATGCAGACACCCAGCAGAAATCCCGTCCCTTTCTCACTTGTGATAAAAAGATTATGTGTGGCACGCTTCTGTGCTTCTGTGCTTCTGTGCATCCAGAGCGCTCTGTTAATGTGGGTTTGTGTCTGTGTGTGATACTGTAATTTACAGGGCATAGCTCTAATTTTGTCATCCAATTGTGAACACGTCACCTTGGTTTTTCCTGATGTTGTTTGTGTGAGTGGGTCTCTGTTTGAGTGTGCATGTGTGTGTGTGTGTGTGTGTGTGGGCTTGTTTAATCTGACGGCACAAATGATGTTTGACGTTAATGAAATGTTTAATGAAGCCGTGGCCAGAGGGCAGGTGAGGGGAGCCACATGCACGTCAACACGCACACACTTACACCCGCACACCTACGTGCACAAATGCAAGTGCGTGCGTGCACACAAACACACAGACGGACGTGTGTGCATGTGCACAGGCACCTTCTCACATTCATGTGTGCATTCACTCCTACGTGCACGCACTAGGGCATTATAAAAGGTCCCTGTCACAATAAACAAAGGTGACAAAAAACCATCGTCTCTGACATCCCTTCCACGATCCCGCCATCCTGAGACTGTCAGCACGAAGAAAAGCATTGGCTGTTTGCTCAAAGGCTTAGTCTGACTTAACTTTTTCACAGTTTGGAATCTTGTCACCTATCCCTTAAATTGGGATGTTTAAAAGCGAATATCTGAACACACACACATAAACACATAAAACCAAAACTATCCTCGTGCTTTTTGTGCTTTGGGTGAACTGATGCTTTAATTTGAGTCACAGACCTTTTCATGTTTAGAGGCTCTCCCATTCCAATATGTTCTGTTAGCTCGCAGATGTATTTAGCATTGTTTTTAACCTTTCACACTGCCTGCGCTTGCCGGGTCGGAGTTCAATGATTTGCAAAGAGCTGAGCAGCTGGAGAGCAGCCAGGGGCTCATCAGGCATGGCACCTTTGGGTTGTCTGAAGCACTGGTCTGCAAATCAGGTCCTCGAGGCCACAGTGCTGCAAAACAGCAATGCACTGAACCTTAAGTATTGTATTTGAGAACCAGTTGTCCATAAGGCCTGATGAAGGTGAGGAAGGTGACTATCAAGAAATTTGTTTTTTCATTTTGGAGAATTGGCCACACATATAACCCAGACGATGTTCCAATTTGCAAAACTGCAAATGTGAGGCTCCAAATGGTGACCTGTTCTCAAAACTCCACAAACTGTACAATCAACAAAACTACTAACATACTAATATGTCCAAAAGGGAAATAAACCTCCTCGCCAAAGACAAACGCACAGTACAACAAATCACAAGTTCACATTGGCACAACAGGTTGATGGAACCTCACGTTGTTAAATTTGCCCCACCACACATCTGCATTCCACAGCTGGATTTCCTACACCGTGTGCCTCCATTTGCATCTCTTTTTGTTGTCGTACGTACTTTTCTAAAAGTTTTGTACCTCTGCGTTTTCTCACACGGCGATTGGGGTGACAACAGATTGCCTTTCACTAGGAACAACACTGAAAATGAGGGAAAAGATTCTCAGGTGCGCCTGTGTGAATTGCTTTTTCACACTGTGTGACGAGGATCAGAAATGACTGCATCAGTGAATATCGCCCATCCAGTCACAACGCGTAGAAACAAATGGTTCACGTAATCAGGTTGTGATATGAATGCAGTGGCGCAAGTTCAAGGAAAACGAATGCTCAAAATGCCACCATTAGTTTCCAGGTACAGTGAAACCCAAAGGAGTTTTTTCCTTGCTCTCGGGTGAAGCTTGTTTTCATATATTATTTTCATAATGTGAGCCTGAGTGGAACAGAGAATAAGAGCTATATAAACAAAAATTGCTAGAGGAGGGTTAGTTTGAATCCAGTGTGTGTGTGTGGTGGGCATCCTCTCCCCCTCCCCGCCTCTGCCCCCATGTTGTTTAGGTGCCTTTGAGTGAAGCACTTAGCTCTGAACCGCTCCAGCTGAGCTACTTGTTATTAGCAGCGAGGTGAAGCTCCCAGGTGTGAATGTGTCTGTGTCTGTGAGTGTGAAAAACAAGCTACATGCTCAGCAAACCTCGCCTGAGTGAATCAAATTTAAGGGGAAAAAAAAGAAAGCTCCAGCGGGGAGGT
Source organism: Gadopsis marmoratus (assembly GCA_036023855.1). Lineage (NCBI taxonomy): Eukaryota > Metazoa > Chordata > Actinopteri > Centrarchiformes > Percichthyidae > Gadopsis > Gadopsis marmoratus. The sequence continues at coordinate 7,650 of JAVQJF010114824.1, forward strand.
GTGCTGTGGAAGGCGGCTGAAGATCTTATTTGTCTTCGCAATCAGCGTCAGCAGCGCCGTGAGTGCAACCTTACAGGAAGGTGGAGGTAAAGAACAGACTGTATAGAGAATGGCACAGTGAACGCATTTACCACAAGGCCATCACACACACACACATACAGAAATATACACATAGCAGTTAACACATGCTAAGACAATAGGAGAGAGAGGCATTAGGAGAGTGCCGGGAGAACACAAAAAGAGCGAGCGAGATAGCAAAGCGGGGCAGGTGGGAGGAAAGAGGGGAGATAAGACTGATAGAACAAAAAGTAGTAAAATGCATGCAGAGAGGAGTCATTAATCTTTGAGATGCCCCTTCCTCTCTTGTTCTAAATTGCCTGCTATTTATAGGCTATCGTTGGGACTGCACCCGGGTGTCGAGGATGTTCTCATTGGTCCAGAGAGAGGTCAGAAGTCAAGTGATTTAACTTCAATTGCAGACTGTGTGTCTTCTTTGTGTGTGTGTGTGAGAGAGAGAGAGATATAGTGTGTGAAATGATTTAACTCCGCTCTGAATGTGTGTCTCCTGCGGCTTCATTATCCAAGCTGGAGAATCACACACTGAGCCAGCAGAATCACCTTTTAATGGGACTATTTTCAGCAAAATGGAAGGGAATGAGGTAAGGCAACACACACACACACACACACACAAGTGAAATAAGACATTTGCAATCAGCAATAATGCAACCTATTCTTTAGAGGGGCATTGGGACAACATTTCAGCTAGTTGCACTGTTAGTAAACTAAATAGTTGGCTGTGCACATTAATTCAGTGGACACTTTTTCCCCAAAAATACAACATAAAGCCCAGCGGAAGGTCACCATGGATGTTGCAAAGCAACAAGTTGCAGCACTGACCATTTAAGGAACATAGGTGCGTATGTGTGTGTGTGTGTGTGTGTGTTTGCTTGCAAACACAGGCGCCTCCTCTCAGGCACCCGAAAAGGCTCTCAACTCCATGAGCAGAGCAGAACAAGCTACAGCAATCACCCTTCAACAATTTATAAACACTTAAATCAAAGGTGTCATAAATCTACATTTTAAACACTTGCATTTACAGTGTTCTCCGTTTTCCCGGGCTCGTTTGCTGAGCTCCCCATTTCTAATGCATTTTTATGTGTGAGAGCGTTCACCGAAACGATGCCTGACCAACACAAACATAAGACAGGGAAGGGGGAATTAAAGGCCTGGCAACTCCTGACAAGCGCCGTCATTTATTCTGGATGATGAGACTCTGCTCAGTTTGAAATTGAGCGAGTCGTGATGGGAATTAGTTCACCAGAACTTACTGCACTAATCATTGATCATAATCGTGTTGTCCCGCCCTAACAGGAGGGTGAGGGAGACGTCAATAATACACCTACTCGGTCCTGAGATGATGCCTAATCAGCCAAAACAAGTGGAAACACCAGTGTAGGTGCACTGTGTAGGGCCTTCAACTTAATGACTGATCGGCATACAGTTTAGATACCTACACCTAAATTAACAATGGATTGATAATGAGTCATGATTATCTGTTTCAGCATCACTGCAATCACTGGGACTACTTTTTGCTGAAGAAATATCCCAATTTATGTTACTTGGAGAGATGAGCACACTTTCTAGAATGAGATTTTGCTATTGATATTTTTAAATGAAATTGTTCATTGTTGCTAAATGCTAAATCCTCATTGTTCTAAATGTCCAGTAGGTTTGAGGAGCCGACAACGAGACTCTTTTTTATTTGTACAGCTGCTATCAATGAATTTCAGGGAGTGAAATCAACACGGAGGCTTAAAAAGTTTCCAACTGCCTCATCAGTGTCACAGCCCGGTTCCATGCCAAGCTCGGGCTGCCGGTGTCCTTAAGGGACAGACGTTGTCACGACAACCAGAGTGCATGTGAAGGCCAATCAGATGAAAACCCCCGGCCCACGTCAGGTCTCATGATGTCTGCGCGTCACTCGCAGTAAATTGTTTGTGAGTGGTTGTGCGTGTGTGTGTGCATGTATGTTGGGTAACAACAGGCCTCCCGGCTGTGGTGTCCATCTTGGCTGTGTCATTGCATGCTGACCTGTCTCTGGTGATGGTATGTGACACCCCTCTCTCCTCTGCCTCCTCTTCTTTGCTTCATGTGACATTAACACTTTCTAGAAACTGTGTGACTTTGCCCGAATGTAGACAATCTTATGTCCATGTGTAAGTATCAGGTGTGTGTGTGTGTGTGTGTGTGTTGCCAAGCCTGCAGGACCTGTGGAAAATGGCAGCCTGTTTGTTTTGTGGTTGTCATTGATTATGTGGACGATGATGTTGCTTTAATTGCATCTATGAAAATGTATCCTGACAGCATGACTGTGTGTGTGTGTGTGCTTGTGTGCCTGTGGGTATTAATCTTCTTTACACAATGTGGAAAGTTTGCTCCTTATTTGACCTCAAAGACTGCAAGGCAAAAACTAGGACACACACACAGAGCAAATTCATATCAACCTGGCTAAAGCACCCTGAGACACAATAACTTAAACTCCATAATCATCATTTCACTCATTTCAAAGTGGTGTCATATTTATTAATGACAGCTAGGCATTTGTTCACTCATGGTGAAAACACCAAATTAAAAGTAATATGAGAGTACAAGCATCCTATTGACAGCTCTGCACTGTAGCTGCTTGAGCTCAAGTTAGCTTTGCGGAGTGACAGGAAGAGCTTCTGCTCAGCTCCCAAACCTAGAGGCCCTGATTCAGGGCTTAGCGTGGACATTTGACAGCTGTTGAGCATTTACACTTGATTAGCAGATACCTGCAGTAACTAGCTATTAATGATGAGACAAGATCGTTTAGAGTCAAGTCTGTTTCCATATGTCATTCTGGCTCCATTTCGATGTACACCGGAAACTCTTAGAATTAGAACCTTGTTCCTTCCTCCGTATCTTACAACCGCTCCTCCCTTCTGTCCTTCCTGCCTTCTCTTCTCTTCTCCTCCCTTCCTCCCCTCTCTCATCCTAAACTCTTCATCTACACTCATGAAATCATTCTTCTCCACGCACCCTGCAATCCAAGCGCTGCATTGAGCTTTCGGGGCTTTTCTCCTACAAGGACAATAAACCTATAAACCAAGTCACACACACACACACACACACACACACACACACACACACACACACACCGAACAGACACTATCCTGATAAATATGAGCCACTGAACATACACATTCAAGCATTGCTTCACATAATGAATTTGCACCCTCTCTTACAAACACAAATATGCCCACACAAGCATCATCAAGCACATGCAGTCGTGGATGTATGCATGTACTCACACACCTGCACCACTACAGGAAGTGCCGCGCTGCCTCCTAATGACCGTCCTGAGTCCCTTCTTCACTATCTTCCTTTCATCTTTTAAGTCATTACCCAGCCTGTGCTCCACTGCCTCTCTTACCTCACTTTTCCACAATTTTCCGATTGTGTGTGTGTGTATGTGTGTGTGTGTGTGTGTGTGTGTGTGTGTGTGTGTGTACATGATAACAGACCAAGATTCAATGTGCTCATGTCATTTTTCTTTCTTCACGTTTCAAGATATGTATTTGTCCTCCTCTAAGACCTGTTCCTTCAGATAACTATTCTGCACAGTTTACAACTTGGTCTGTATTTTCATTCTCTCCTGCTCTCTCTCATGCTAGAGAGGGTGAGTGAAAGCAGAAGCGATGGAATTACCTAACCCATCCTTACACACACCAACCCCTGTCAGGCTAAGGATGATTGGCTACATGTTCCCACAGTGGCCGCTGCTGTTGCTGCTCTTGTTCTTGTTGTTGAAGATGTTATTTTGGCTTTCATTTGGATGGAACCTTCTGGGGATGATGAGCTGAATCAAATATTCATGACAGCAAAGAAAGGAAACATCTCCAAACCCAACTCTACAGGCCTACTTCCACAGTGTACACACGCACACATACAAACACACACTTAGATAGGGAATAGAGAAAGAGAAATAAAATGTGCTTATACAGAATTATTGTGTGTAATCCTTTATTTTAACCCCCATGTGTGAATGTATTAGTGTTAGACATTTTAGTCATTCTGTGTCTGTGGATTCTGAGCCTTAAATTTAGAAAATGCAAGATTTGTTTGTTTTTTGGGGGGTTTTGTTTTGGTTCCTTCTTCTTCCTGCATACATAATGAACGGGAATAATGCTGATGATAGCTTGGGTTTGCAATGGGCATGTTCATTTTGTTCACTCCGGTGTCACAGACTTTGTTTTCTCAGAGAAACTACAGAACTCAGTCATTGGTCTCTCCTCTGTGTATTATCTGCCAGGACACCCAGCTTAACCTTTTTATCTCAATGCCCATGTCTCATTGCTCAGAGAAGCTGAAAAAATATGCTTTTAGATTCACCGTTTTACTTTTGAAAGCTTGCTTTTTGAAATATTAATGTAAAGTCTCGTCAAACAAGTAAGTTGCATTAACATTCTTAACAGCTGTAGCTTGTAGTCGGCTGCTGCCCGCTACCTCTCTTTTCTTCCATGTTTGTGTTGCATTTTTTTCAAAGCAGGTAGGGTGTGGCAGGATTAAAATGGACAGCCAACTTATTCCCTGTGGCATCTGAGGAACTCCATTTATAAAAAGAAAAAGATACATATATATTAACTCAGAGGGGATGCATACTTCGAACCTCGGATCCAGGAGGAACAATGCGGATTCCGTCCTGGTCGCGGCACAGTGGACCAGCTCTATACCCTAGCAGGGCTGCTGAGGGGTTCATGGGAGTTTGCCCATCCAGTCCACATGTGTTTTGTGGACTTGGAGAAGGCCTTTGACCGTGTCCCTAGGGTGGTCCTGTGGGGGGTACTGCGGGAGTATGGGGTACCGGAGAAGCTATTACCAGCCATCCGGTCCCTGTATAATCAAAGTATGAGCTGTGTCCGCATTCCCGGCACAAAGTCAAAAGCGTTTCCAGTTGGTGTTGGGCTCCGCCAGGGCTGCCCCTTGTCACCGATCCTGTTTGTGGTATTCATGGACAGGATCTCAAGGCGCAGTCGGGGGGAGGAGGGTGTCCAGTTTGGCG
>JAVQJF010114836.1:0-21250 GCA_036023855.1 Gadopsis marmoratus
CCCCCCCCCCCCCCCCCCCCCCCCCCCCCCCCCCCCCCCCCCCCCCCCCCCCCCCCCCCCCCCCCCCCCCGTAAACAAAGCCGAGATAGCCACGTGACTAGTCTTCCGCGCCGGAGAGAGTTTAAGTTTGACTGAAGCCACTCTTCTTCCGTTCTGTCCTGGCTCCCTCACTCCTGCTCTTCATCTCGCTCTCCCCATCTTTCTCAACAACTTGGCTGTCCCCTGGCTGAACCACTTCTGTTTAATATGAGTGCATATGTGTGTGTGTGTGTGTGTGTGTGTGTGTGTGAGAGAGAGAGAGAGAGAGAGAGAGAGACAGAGTGAGAGTGCCTGCATTAAGGGAGAAAACGATCGAATGGGAAATTACAGGCGGTGTGTGTGTGTGTGTGTGTGTGTGTGAGAGAGAGAGAAGTGCGTGCGTACATGCTAAGCCATCAGTCAATTCTCAGAGTGTAGCTGAGGCCACTGCTTTAACTCAGCAGCCTTACAAAGTAGCTTTACTTAAACATCAGTCAGCGCTCTGACTGGGAAATACCAGCATCTACAGTTTTATTTATTTATTTTCTTGGGGAGCAGAAAAAGACAGTTTATTAGAAATGGTGAAAAAGATTGTTGGTGTAGAGAGCCACAGAGCAAGTAGTAGACTGCATGCCATATGTTATGTATTTCCTGTTGCCTCAACTGATAAATATTTTGCATACCTGTAATGTATTTTTTAGCTTTGTGGCTCCCTTATTAAAGGAAGAGGGTGGAGTTTTATAAACTTCTTTTTTTCTTTTTTACTGAAAGTAAAACTAATACTGTAAATGAAGGCCTTATACTTTCAAACAAGTCAAAGGTTTGTTATGATGGATTTTTAAAACATGAACAACCTTACAGTAAGTGGGCATTTCTGCAGCACATATACCACTCATACCACCTGAAAACATGCACCGCCATAGATATTAGACTGCAAGTAACTGGTAGATTAAATATTGTCGCCAAATAAAGTGACATAGTTACAATTACAAGGGTTGTTTTTTTTTATCGGAATTTCAGATGACTTCTTTACATTTATTTAAAGGGGTACTATAATAATTTTGTGTTGCACTTACATAGAGTTAGACGACCTGCAAGAGACAGACTCTAAAAGATATAGTGAACAAAATTGATGCCTCAGGGTCCAAGATGCTCTCACTTTTATTCCGTGGGTCAAGCTCCAAAAACGCTGGATCCTACAGTTCCCATAATGCAGCTTGATTATGATGACATAATCAGGGTTAGTCAGACATCTTCCTCTAGAGCCAACAAATACCTTATACAACTACTCACACAAGCTGAGTACTTACTGTATGTACATAATTAAAGGCATTGCATCTACAATGATCACCTATATTATGAGTACTGACAATTATGTGTTGTCTTAAGATTATAATGATGTCAAAACAGCTCACCATAACAGCTGGCATGATATCTATGTATTTAAGTTTCAATTAAAATTATTTACAACCTGTCTCCCAACACACACAATGCACACTGTTGTAAATACTGTAGCTGAGTCACTGTGCCCACTTGTCTATAAATAAGACCCAGCATTTAATAAGAACTTTCCTTCGATTACACCATGATTAAAGTTAATTGGAACTGCTAATAACTCCTGTGGGCTTTATGATTAATGTTTACATCACCAATCTCAGTAGAAATAACTCAGCTGAAACAAAATCTCTCAACTCAAACTTACTACTAGTGAACTTCTTTAGAATGGACAAAGAGGTTGTTGTGATCAGTGTGTTAATAGCTGGGGGAAATGTATTTTCTTTACACCCATCTATATTTCGCTCGGATTTGCTCTCTTCCTCTATAGCCCTCCCCTCTTGCCGTTTACTACTGTAAACAGTGCACTTTGGTTGTGATGAAGTAATACCTGGCTGGCCTTATGTTCTTACGCAGCTTTAACCTCTTACTGCCACATTGTCTCGCAACACACACACACACACACACACACAGTACATCAACGAAGGCTATGTGAAGTCAGAGAGAGAGGAATTATGGAGTGATATACATAAACATGCTGGCTGTTGTATTTGCCGCTTAATGTAATCATTAATCAATGCTTCCTCACACTGCAGTGTAACTGAAATCAATGCATTCTTATTAAGGAGTAAAGAGTTCACACATGTGCTCTCTGCGCAGTGTGTGTGCCAAAACCCTTGAGCATAATGTAGACTGCGACGTAGCCTCCTGTCGATATGCATTTATGTGTTGTTCAATTTCATTGGATATAATTTACTACATTATTAGAATAATGAAATATTGGTAACACCATGGCTGGCCCAGGGGGCTTCCAGAAGTTTAGTGGATGACTTTGTCACTATTTGAAACAAAATTGCTTTTTCATTGCAGTCATGTATCTGTTTTTCTGTTATAGATTCAGTATATTTTAATATTTCAATAATTGATGCTTTATTCTTTATACCCCGCAGAACCTGGGTAGTTAAAGCAGTTTTCCTGGGGCTTTTTTATTATTTTGCACCCAATAACAGACCATGTGATGCACCAGATTTCCATATCACAAAAGAAGAGTCCTCCTTCAGCTATTCTATGTTCACGCAGTGTCAGATGTCTGACACGTGCCGCACATGAAATATGTTTCCATGTTCTGAATAATTCTTATTCCATAAAATGGAATATATGCCACACTGGAGTCTAATTGACTATATGTCCCGCTCTGTCTCCGCCATTATTGCATTACTGCCTTTGTCTGCACATGAATGTAGGCATGGTATTGTACGTGAGCTTGCATGTGAAGAGAGAAATATACAAGAAGAGATGCAGAAACAGATTATCTCTTAAGTACATCACACATATCACATACAAACATCTAATTCTGTGTATGGGAGGAATGCGTAAAACATGAATTACAGTGATTGTATGCAGCATAAAGTATTTGTCATAGTTCATAAGTGGTGTTTAATAATAAGACAAAGTAGCATCTCCAGCCTGTCAGATGAGAAGTACACAGCGTCAAGGTCTTGTCTCATGGACTTGAACTTGAATTGCATGTGTTTGGACTTGACCTTGCGTGTGTTTGTGTGGTGGCATAAGCATAAGAGGGGAAATTCCAAGGTGCAGTTTGTGTTCTAAAATTCCCCCCAATACATCATGAATTATCTTCGGCTTGTTTGAAAGTGTCTCTTGTGGGAAGAATTACAACAGCCAAGATAAATATCTTCCCTAAACTGTTGTTGCCTGCGTGGCCACACCCAGCATTAAAGATGTTGTCACTTGAATCTTACAAGTTCTAACTCAAATTGTCCTGAGCCCTTACCGTTCCCATTTTAAATTGGTTTAGTTTAGTTTCAGATGTGAGGCTCCCACAATTGGATCAAATGTTTTATTGCAGGGGCTTTAGCTAACCCATACAGACTGAAAGGACTCAAACGTAGATGTAAAGATCTGAAAACAAAACAAAAGTTCACCTATAGCCAGTTCTATCATAGCAGAAAGGTCGGCAGAACTAACTCATGCCATTTAAAGTTTTGCCGGTCTCCATTATGGTTTAAGTAAGTAACATATAATGCGATAAGAAACTACTTTTGTATTCAACTTGGATCTTTCTGGGTGTATCAAACATCTTTGCTGACAATGATGGATGGTGTTTGTTTCAGGATCTCACTTCCGGATATACAAAGATAGCATCTCCCGTTTTTGTTTACAGCAATCTGCCTTGAAAACATTTGATGGTCCATCAGCCTGCCCACTTCCTTAGAACCCACTGGATTTAATTAAATTAAACCAACTCACTTGAGGTCCTTTCTAGCTTCTACCACTTGTACTATGGATTTTTGAAGTCTCAAACTGTATCTAGAATTGGAAATTATTATGTGTAATTCCAACTCAACTCTACAAATTTGGCACATAAATAGTATTAGATTCATTTAGTTAACAAGTTGCACCTAGTAGAATATCTCAAATACAGCCCATCCGTCATTGACATGTTACATGTCCACTGAATTAACCTTTCTTCATATATTATAATCATATAATCCTCCTCTGAAATTGCAATGCCTTGAAGTCTGTAATCACTTTTTATGTGCGATATGTCATGATTTGTTTATGAGTCTATATCCTCCCAGCTCTGTTGCGACGTTGCTAATTTTATTATGTGTCTTTTAAAGGTTTAACAACTTGACTGCTGCCCCAGTGTGCTGTGTTCCCATTTGTCATTGTATACTGCAAACATAAATAAAAAATGTCATGTGAAAATAACTTACAACATAATGTAATGGCATTAACTATGGATACTCACAGGATTAAGAACAATGGTCCAGACGTGTGGAAAAAAGGTCACATCTGCAGGAATACAGACTAAAGCATTCTAACGGCGGCACGGAGGAACGCGTCAGACAGTAAAAGGTTAGATTATGCATCTACCTGCATGCATATCAATATGGGACATGGATGTACACACATGCATAAACACCCACAGAAACACATACAGAGCTGCACACACAATCACTTAGACAGGAAATGTTTCCTCTCAAATTATCTCTGGTTAAATGCCTTTTGCACACATACACACAGCCAGATGGGTTTATAGGTCATCGCTGTGCCTGCAGCAGAGCAGAGGGAGTGATGTCATCTCAACCTGTTGAGATGTCGTCTCCCGGCATTCCTAAAAAACCTGTTGACTGACCTTTACCCTGAATGTCCTCTGAACAGTGAAGATACAGGCAGGATGACTGCTGAGTCATTGTGCTGCCGCGGATTTTATTCATAAGGAGTAACAAGCCGGAGAAAAAAGATGAATCAACTTTCTTAAATGTCTTTCTCATTTGCTATAAAAGGTTATAAACTAGTCACAGTTATAATTCAAAAACAAATGGAAATATTATTAGTTTTTATCAACAGACTACACAGTAATGTGGTCCAATTGTCTTTCTATGCCACAAACCATGCAAACATACACACAAGGGACCTCCAAATTGGAACAAAAAGGGGGAAAAACAGTTGTATTGTGATTTTATTTGACAAAGTAAGGTGAAGGTAAAGAGTTGTTCTGACCGAGTCTGTTTTCCTTGCAGTCTTTTACTGTAACTGCACTTTGTATTGTACTGGGAACTCAGTGTTTCACACAGATAGACTGCTATATAAATTGTCATGGTTGGTTCAGTATCAGTACAAATGAAATTCTGAAAAATGCTGAAAGGATAGGTTCACATTAGCATTTGCATTTCTGCCATGGTGTTTTTTGTACCCTATCACTTACAATTGTTTTAAGAAGGAATCTCTTTGTGGCTACTATGGACGGAAGGATCAATTACACTGAACAATCATGCTTTCAGTGTGCATACGTGAACGTGAATTGGGTTGTTTTTTAACTAATAATTGACTTTAATTAGACATTTTAGTAACTCCTCCTGTTTCATCTTCATCAGTGCATTGGTGCAATTCCTTTGGGAGGTCAATTCAGTCAATCAATGAATCAGTAATTAAACAAATAAATGTGATGAGTCTACCCTTTTTATCTTTCTCCAGAAAGCACCGCATACTTAATATTAACTTTTCGCTTGTTTGTTAAAGAGGAAATATATTGATACAAAGCAGTACATCACACCTATTGCCTTTAACCATTAAGCCATTAATTAATCCAGCTAACTAATTTATTGAATGAGGATTATGTGCCTTTTTCCGTAACTGTTGTCAGGAAACAATGAAAACAAAATAGTCAGCATTTATTATAGATTTTTATTATTTAATCATTCATTTTTAATAATTATATTTAAAACAATAGATTGCTTTAAAAGGAATAAATACTGTTCTTTGACAGTCAAATCTCAAGCAAAAACACCATATTTCCTGAGTGTTTGAAACTTTTCAAGCATGTTTTATTTTTTCTTCCTGACTGACCTGCTCTTACCTGTTAACAAGCTATCTCACGTTGCCACGGTAACCCAACTGAGCCTCTTTAGTGAGGCATAACATTTTTTTTTTTTCAGTGATCAATCTTTAATTGGATTTGAAAAATAGCAATTAGAGAGAATGCAGTACGGTAGAATTAAAATAGATTTAGAACACATGGAATATTAATACAACAGTGTGGATGAAATGAGACCAAAATACATAAGTCACTGTGAAGAAAAATGGGCCCGACTTTCACTAAAAGACATTAAAAGGGATTTTTATTTTAAATCAGCCTCTGTTCCTCTTTTGGCACAATTGTACTCTACACTTCTTTTATCTATGTTATGATTTTAATGCCATACATAAATTAAGTTTATTATGATCTGTCCTTCAGTTGATGATGGGCTTTTACTGAGCACTAATCGGACTGATGTGCAGGTGAACTGACATGTTTCACCCTTGGGAGGGGGCTGCACCTCCTGACCCTCGAGTCCCAGAGAATGCTGGGAAGCCTTCAGGCGGTGTCCTTTGACCTTTCATTGATCCCATCACATGCCACTTGAGTGAACAGAAAATTGATTGCTCGCAAATTACATTTCTGCTGCTAACAGGGTGGATGGGGATCAGAATGCAGTGTGGAGAAAAAAACAGGCAATGAGGCTGTGAGACAAAGGAGCTTAGAAATACGCAATAACTTTGTACCTTGAGAGAGATGCTCTTAGGAGAAAAAACACAATCATCATTTCTAACATGATTGTTTCCAAATTAAATTCCTTAGTTGTTTAATTTATTTTAGTTTACAGCACATCATTTATTCTCTAGCGCCGAGCCTGGCTGTAGACACACATGCATGCTCTCACAAAGAGAGGCATGCATTATAAATCGTGATGAAATAGAAACATGAACAATCCCCTACGTACACACACACGCACACACTCACATACATCAAACACACAGACGTGTCCCACAAAGGGTCCCCCCTGAGTTTAATTTTTGCGTGGGAGGTTTTTGTGGACATTTGTGGCGGGATCTGTGTTGTAGGTGACTCTGAGGCAAGAGTTGGGAGGAGATGAATACAGAGGAAAGTAGGAAGTGAGAGATGAATTCTGACGGAAAGACGGAGGCACATAAAATCAAAGGAGGCAAAACGGGTGAAGAGAAATGAAAAGAGAGGGTGAATGGGATGGAGAGAAGGAGATGACAGAGGGTGGTAAATGCTGGGCCATACTAGTGAGGAAGAAGAGCAGGCTACAGAGATACGACGAGAGCTGGAGCAAGGGGGGCGGGGGGTGGAAGACAGGTTGAGGAGATTTTTGCAGCCTCTGCATTGCAGGGCCAAGGTCAGAAATAAATAATGAAGTATGTGAACAAAAGAAGGTAAGAAATAAATGAACTGATAAATGGAGGGATAGAGGAAGGCTAAGCTCAACCGCAGAATCTGTAGAACTTCTCTTGCAGAGGAGATCCCGCTTGGAAATGCAAATGAGCATTGCTGCTTAAAAGTCTTCTTACTTTCCATCAACTAAAACTTTAGTTTCACTAGAATCTGCTGCTGACTTGTACATTTTAAGCGATCCACTGTTCACTAAAGATTTTTTTTCATGTTCCCCATTCTATGAAAGTCGTTCTATGTGTATCCATGTTGTTACTAGTGTTTTTAAGCTTATAACATTAGGGTTTAGTTTAGTTTTGGTCATTTTCAACTCGTACAACTCAAATACACATGTAGAATTCAAATGCAAAATAAATCAACAGTGACAAATCAAATCAACTAAGCTTATACTTACTAAAAAGGTATAGGTTGTTACACCTACTCCTTTTAAATTAATTATTTTGCACACAGCCCTATAGATTTATACACTGAGAACATGACGTGTATGTTATATATAGCCAAATGTACTAAACAAAAAGGGTAGAGTGAGAGCAGGATGAAAGAACACACAATACAGTCTGGGAGCATCTTATTTTTTTCTTTTCTGTATACATTAATTTTGCAGGTTTGAAGTCCACCAAATCTCTACATTTGAGAGCATGTGAGTTTCTAAATGATATGTTGGTTGGTTCATGATAATCGGCTCTGTTTACGATTCTTCTAGCTCTTTTATGCCACATAGTCTGGCAAATTCATATTCCCCAGCTCCTCATATATGTTTACTGCTGCCACCACGCTGAAGGTAGCAGAGACATAGAGCAAAGATGATAACCTTTATATTTCCATTAATAAGACACAGTTCTGTCATTTCACACCTGTAGCTGATTAATATAAGAGTTTTCTGCAGATGGTAATGGTTGCATGCTGTGCTCACATAATCATAAGCCCTTAGTAAACAATTGATTCAAAACGCATTATAATGAGCTTTTGGATAATTAATGAAAAGGTCAGTACTATCATTTATATATCAATGACATCCCAATAATTGGTAACCAATTAGTACATCATTAATTTAAGGAATTCAACATATTTAGGTGTTTAGCAGCCATTTATCTAGGGTGGCAGCCTTTATTCTGCATTTACTAATGGTTAGCAAACAACAGCTTTCATGACAATGACAAAGAAAAGACGATTTATAGCAGATGATTTATAATTTACTTAGAACATGAAGATCAGCAGTGTGACCTCGAATTACCAGTGATGGTTCTGGGCTCTGTTGCACAATAGCAGTCTATGGTTGATGTAAAAAATGCACTTAAAGCTCTATATTTGCCAAAAAAGTAATTGCAGGCATTCAGCTATTAACAGCTTCATGCTGTCGCTGTCCATGGTTGCGAATGATGGATTCACTGATATGTCTTGTCTGCGTGTTTGTGAGCCATGTCACAGGTTAAAGTAATAAGAACAAATGAAAAATAGCCACAATATAACTATTTCATACACTTAGAATTGTGTCACTGGATACAATTTAGATTTTGTAGCCTTGGTGGTAGACTGAAAGCCACTTCTGGAATGAGCTGAGAAGCTCGAAGTGGTTGCTTGGTCAGCCATGTTTGTAATTTGAAAAAAAAAAAGGCTTGAAAAGAGACGCAATCATGTAGAGGATGTTCATACAGAGTGAATCACCAGGGTAAACAGGAACGAGCTGCATTTTGAATTAAACATCATATCAAAATAATGAGGGGAATGCGTTGTGAATGCTAAGATGTCTACAGATTCATTAAGGTGAATGTTGCTGCTCCAGCCTGCTCCTCTTTCTCTCTCTGGTTGCTGGTGCTTTTCAAATAGTCCAGTCAGAAGATAGTCCAAGTGAAATGCTCGGAATATGAAATCAAATCCTGCAGTCAGATATAGATTTTGACAAAAATATAACATGGGCAGTAACAAAGGTTGCTCTAAAATAAAAAAGAGCGTTACACACCAAGTTCAACCAACAAAAATCTCAACAACCAATGCAAGGAGATCAACAAAATCAACAATAGAGCTAGGTTTTAAAAGACAAGTGATGATGGTTAACCCAGGCATTATATAACATTTAATGGCATTGTTCTTCCTTTAATGTATTAGTGTGATGCATTATTGTAATGCACACTCTCTTTGTTGGGTGAATCTATTCATAATGTTACTTTTAGGGAAACACAGGGCAGTTATCTGATTGCATTAGAAGTAGATGTAGTAATGTTTACTATTCCGCTGTCCGGAAATACATGAATAGCATGATATACATATATTTAAGCATTTCTAACTTTTAATTCACCAAGTACAACTGACTGTATGTGGTGTCAATCTAGCCCAACTTTAGTATACTACTTCTAAAAACATATTCTAAGTACTAGGTTTACTAGTACTATTACTACAGTACAGTTCCACTGTGACTACAGTGAGATTAGCTGTAAATGTGGTTCAATGCAAACTGTGACATGCACACACACAACCCCAATGTTTGCACACCTTTTAGATGCACCACTTACTGAACTCGTATAGTGAACATTGCCATTAAGCATAAATAGTTAAGGATCCCCTCAAGACATGTATTAAAGCAAATATACAAATAGTGTGCTTGTAACCAAAATGTGTGTCTGATATGTTTTTTTCTTCCGTTCTCAGTGTACGTGCACAGGCAGCTTCATGTTTCTCCATCACACTTGTATAAGTTGCAATTTGGACCAGGACTGGCTGCTTGTGTGACTATGTGTGATGTCACAAATCAAGCTACATAATGCAAATATACATAATTCTGAACAGTGAAGCTCAAACATTCAATTACAGGAACAAGAAGGAAAAACAGTTATGACAGCAGTAGCTGTTCACAGATATACATACACAGCTATTTTGTGTAGTCTGGTTGTACTTGTTGGCAAGGCTATGGCTATGTATTAACACAATCGTCTGTTATCCCTTTGTAAGTGAATGACAGTGCTCCTGCCACAAAATGGTACCAACATGGACACAGTCAAACCCAAAGGAAACAGCACAAGCTTCATTCAAACTTTGGATGCAAAGCAAGACTGATGAATAGGAGAGAGTAACCAAAAGCAGACAGCACTTTAGAAGGCACAGACACCCGACTTCAGAATACATGTATGAATGCAGCAAATCAGGCTCTTCACAAAGCCTTTCATAGTGTTTACTACATTCTCAAAAACAAAGAACTTCGCTCAGCCTTTCCTCAATTACTCCATCTGCAGATCCAAAACAGCTCGGCAGGGGGTATTCATTCAGCCTATTGTGATTTCGCTACCAATACATTACCTTGAAAATGCTCAATCTGTTTGCCTATCACTGTTTATTCTGCGTAATTAGCGAAGCTGAGCTGCTTGTTTGAACTGAAATCCATTGTGTGTGTGTGTGTGTGTGTGTGTGTGTGTGTGTGTGTACACCTCATATTACATTATTCAAATGCACCGCATCATTACACACTCATTGCCTAAGATGCAAACAGTGAAAATGCTATATGGCAACCATTCCATCAACTGTAGCAACCAGACACTGACAGCTGGTAGCTAGCCTGGTAACCAGTTTTATCTATGGTAAGACATCTGTTTGCAAGCGCCAAGTTTTCCAAGTGGTTACTCAGGAAACCACATCAACAACATGAAAATATAACCTTAAATGTATAAAAAGTGGGAACTGGCCTCCATTCAAACCTTTTATTGTATTCCTGCTTTGACATCGTCTTGGAAGTTGTCTGTATCTAATTCTAGGGGTAGAGCATGCAGGCCTTCATCCTGACTCTGCTTCTCCCACATGCTTCACCTTTCTATTAGCATAGCACCAGTGCCACCTTCTGTCTGCCTGTTACTTTCCATTTTTGGCATCAGTTTCATCCTTCTTCATCTCGTCCGACAGTTAGGAAGGATTACTTTATGCTGACACACATTTCTCATCCATCCTTTATCTTTAATTTCCACCATCTCCTTCCTTTTTTCTGTCAGTATCAGTCTCCCGGTTTCTGTTTCCTCCCAGCTATAAACATGAACTGCAAGCCTCTCCATGGCGCCCATTTCTCCAGATGTGAGTGTAATGAGTTTGAACATGTCTTCAGCAGGAAATATGTTCTTTGTTTAATGACCCTTATTTGCTACTTTATTACCCATATTACTGGCACAATATGGTATAGGTCATCATTTTTGTCTTTTTTTAAATATGGTAACATGCATAAATCCAACAAGACCTGTCCAAAAATGTGATACCTTGGCAAAAAGAAAACACATAGTCAGAGTACATACTCGCATCCCTGTGCCCAATTACACACACATCTGCTACTTTGTAACATGTAAAACAGACAGATATTTAATCATACTGACTTATAAATAACAGTAAACAAGCTTAAAACAAGCTTAACTTGTTACCACAAGTAAGACAAAGCCAAATAATTGGAACAAAGAGACTGACAGAAGATGGTAACACAAAAATAGGTGCAAGAAATATGGTCAAATGGTTAGACAGTTGCAGTATAATGGAGAAACTGATAAGAAAGAAAAGGAATGGTAGTGAATAGAGAGTCATGTTGAGTCTCTGGGGTGTAGGGGATATTTCTCTTCCATAATGGATACGTCCATGTGCGAGCACACACAAACGAGGGCCTGCAGATAGAAAACTCTATTAAAAGGCTTTATTAAACCATCAAAGTCAGATCCCTCTTACAATCAGCCGCCACTTAATAGAGTAAATTAATTCATCATATTTAAAGCAAGAGAGGGACAGGGGTGGTCAGTGAGGTGGCTTTATCTGTTTTCAGATAGGTGGAGGTGTGAAGGTGCAGCAGAATGGAAAGAGAAGGGATCGGGGAGGGAGAGAAAGAAAGAGAGGAAGAGAAAGAATTGGATTTTTCGAGAGATGGCAGCTAAATGAAGTCGTAGAGTGTGGTACAGATGGAGAATGGCTTCAGACACAAGGTAATTATTTCCTGGCTGGTGGAATGGAAGGAGCAAGGACTCCTTCATTAACTGGCTCTTCATTACTGATGGATAGAGGGGATGGACACACATGGGCACATGCAAGCATGCACAGTTGTACGTGCACACGCACGTGCTCACTACCAATGCATACACATCCCTTATGCAGATGCACATATTGTACATTCACAACTGCTTAATCAGTCTCACAATTTTATTCTCAAATGAACACTATGTCTGGAATACTGATTAAGTGTAGTAGGCATGAAAAACATGAAGAATGTGTAATTCTCTTCCTCCACTGATGAAGATGAATATATTGTAAGGTCAGAGTTATGGTTATATAATTGCAAAATTGAGTATGAATTCATTTTAGGAGTCATTGGGGCAGCTTGTTTTCTTTGCAATTTAAAGGAAGCGTTCAACATTGCTTTCTTGCCGAGAGTTAGGTGAGTTGATGAATATAAAGCCACAACCAGCAGCTGGCTAACTTACTTTAGCATGACTGGAAGCAGGGGGAAGCTACTAGCCTGGCTCTATCCAAAGCTAACAAAATCTGCTGGTTTTAGAGGTGTTGGTAGGCAGATTTTGTTACCTTTGGACAGCTCCAGGCTAGCTGTTTCTTCCTGCTTTCAGTCTTTGCACTAAGCTACGTTAGTGTACAGACATGTGGTATCAATCTTCTTCTCTAACTCTCAGCAAGAAAGTGAATACCCGTATTCCCCTCAAATAAATGTCGAACTTTGTCTTTAAGATCTTGTGCTCAATTTTTGACTTTGTGGAAAGTTCGGACTATGTTTACGTACACATTCACAAACGCAGTCACCCCTCACTGTTATCCTTGCCACCCGCAATTGTGTAAGGCATTGGAGTTCATCGAGTACTCAACCACCACATTATTTAAACGTCTGCATTGAATCACATTGACTTTAGGTTTTAGAATGATAACACTCACAAACAAGGTGATAGTGTAATCTGAGTGATTTGAAGTACGGGCCTTACAGATAAGTGGGCACTCAGAAAAGAGTAGCATTAGGTTTAAAAGGAGATTTGAAGCTTTACGTTGAAAGGATGGAGAGAGAGAGTTTGGGAGGGGGGTAAAGCAGCTTGTTTATTCCTCTCATAAAGGGCTTGTCATCTCTGTCAGCCCAGAGGAGAGAAACCAATTTGCAAGCTGACACCTCGTGACGTGTGTATGCGCGCGTGTGTGCATGTCAATGCCCAACCATGCCCACAACTTTTCACCTGTTAGCACTTTCCCCAACTATAAACTTATGAACATACATGTATGTATGTATACATACACCGAGCCGAGGAAACACCTGGATGCCAGTGTGTGTCTAGACGGCATAAAATCCGTACAAAACTCGCAGAAACATAGTTTACACACACACGTTCACACACACACCTAGACAAACAAGTTATGAATTTGAATGCAGATGAGTGTCTGGATGAAGGTTGCTGCAGGCTGTCCATTTAGGAGAGTCATCACCCTGTTTCCATCTATGACACCTGGAGACACCACAGTCACTTTTCATCTATCTCAGACACCTGAAGACAGAGAGAGAGAGGCAGAGACAGACATTCAGAGCAAATGAGAAAGAGAAAAAGAAAGAAAAAGCGAAAAATCAACAAATGAAGCTCTTCAAGTCGTTTGTGCATAAGCATGCATGGACATATTTGCATGTGTGTTTCAGTCTTTTTTGGTGTGTGTTTTTATGCTGCCGCTTTAGGACTGCCCTGTCAGTTTTATTGTATATAAATGCCAAGGGTGAAAGATCATCTCATTATCATTCTTACTGGCAGCAGCTTACTCACTGCTGCTACTGAAAACTGTATACTGTGTTGGAGAGAGAAAGACGGAAGTAAGGGATTCATTATTTTACACTCTTTATTTCACTTTTGTTATAACTTTTGTTGATTTGCATCTGTTACATATCAAGCTTGACATGGACTTCATATATCTTCTTTATAAGTGCACAAGGATTACTATCCCTGATGTCTTTGAATTTATTGTTGTTAAATACAAACAAACTCCATGAATTCAGGTAGTACTTTCAACATAGAACAGAAAAAAATGAATTATATTGTACACATGAGAAAGCAGTTAGTGAATGTGCACAGCAGCACTGTTGCTTCTAGGCCATTTTAAGTGGAATGGCTAAGAAACCTGACAGCTACAACAACATATGAATCTCTGCTAAGAATATTCTCTTTTCCTGTCAATTATCAGAATGCTCCAAATTGATATGAAACATGAAGGTACACCCTTTGCATCACTTTTTGAGGTTTTTATAAATGTTATGAACTGGATGGCAGCAGCCTCTGCGACCCAGATGAGTGCAGACGGAGAGGAAGTTTGTGTCTGAGAATCTAGAGAGCTTAAAGATAAACAGTTTAAGCCTACTTAAAGGGGTGTGAGTGAGTGGATGGAGGAAGGCCAGCAAGCAGGAAGTTGTAGCAGTCAAGTCAAGAAATTATGAGATCCTAGCCTCGGAACTGTGCAGTCTCTTTGTTAAGCCAGTGTATAATTTGATGGATGTTAGAAGCAATTCAGCACAGTCAATCTGTGAGAGCATCAAAGGACGAAGTGGTTGTCAACGGTTTACAGCTAGGTTTTTTGCAGATTGGGTAGGTGCTACATTGTTTGGCTCAGTGGCGATGCAGAGAAACAGGACTGTCCATGCAGGGTTGAGGAGCAGCTGTGTCTTGTCCAGACCGAAGGTAGGAAAGATGTCCATGTGGAGACGTCATCCAGGCATGCCGAGACCCATTCTGCAGCAGAGGCACAGCGGAGTTGGCAAAACAATGTGTGCGACGTGATGAATGAGGCAGTGGATAACATAAAGGGGCTAAAACCTGAGCCCTGACAGACCACAGACCTGCTAGATACAGCCGGTCACACTTGCGTTAAAGTCCACTCATCCTTCTGTGTCATCGCATGAAGCAGTGTCAGGAGGGCATGGAGCCAAAAGATGATACTGTGACCTCCGATGTGCTCTGGAGAGGATTGCAGCTGACTCTCTCTCTTTCTTTCTCAATTCAAATGGTCGAGGTACATGACCGCCCACCCAGAACCTGGGCTTTTCCTTGCCACTGCCGCCTAGTGCTTGCTCATGGTGGGAATTGTTGGGTTTCTGTAAATACTATTATTGCTCTATATGACAAGTGCCTTGAGATAACTTCTGTTATGATTTGGCCGTATTTAAATAAAACTGAATAAACTGACTGTAATGCCACGGTGCCCAGCTGTCAATCTGGGTGAGGTGTCTTGGAGTCTTATTCACTGGTGATAAGCAGCACTGTGAGACTGCACACGGGTTAGGAGCATTGCCGGCTCTTGATTTCCTGTCCAATTTTCATTCTAACTAACTTCAACCACATATGGTCACACACTTTGAGTGACGAATCAAAGAGTGAAACTGCAGCTAAAATGGAACAACATGAGGTTTTTGTATAGGGTGGCTGGTAAGTGAGGATGCCATAGAACTGTTGCATCTTCTTCACATTGAGAAGGACATGATTAGGTTTGGACACCAGGCAAGCATGCGACCTGGCAGCTTATCTTTGAAGGGGCATGGCTGACTTGGAGGATCCCCCAGAGGAGATGAAGGAATTTTGTTATGAAGCGGCCAAAGACAAGTGACTCAGACTGATAAAAAAAGCCTTGCTTGTCTAATATAATATTCCCACTAATCGCTCGTTTAGTTGTTTCCATCTGTGCTGATGGCATGCGGCTCATCCTTATTGCCTCAACATGTTTGCATGATATTGTCTTTTGTCAAGAATCAATAAAGCCAATGCACTGCATATACAAAAGGGAACTTTGAAAACAGATGCCCACAGTCATAGAAAGGGCACATTCAGATCAAAACCCTCTGTGGACTGGTATTGTCTCTGTGGATCAAGTAGATTGACAGATAATGCATATCTACAAACAGCCCTTAAGGCATATACACACACTTATCATTCTCTTTACTTCTGCCTCTGTTTCTCTATAGCTCTCAAAGACAAACGCGCACACACACTTGCATTTGATTTCCTCGTCAAGCTTCAAAGAGGGACCTGGAGTGACGATGAGGACAGGGATTAATCTGAGAAAGCATCACAAAGCTGCGTTATCCACCCAGATTACCACTCCCTGCTGCTCCAGGGGCAAAGGGATGTGTATGTGTGTGTCTGTGTGTTTATGTGTACACAAGTGTGCTTTCAGGTATACAGTATGTGTGCATGTGTGCCAGTGTGTGGATGCGCAGAATTCTGTGTTGAAAGCTGGGGAGTAAACACAACCTAATGTTGTAGGACAAAGCTGGGACAGAAGTTGAAGATAAACAAGGAGACATAGATGGTAAAAAGTCATAATAAACTTTTCGAAAATTATGTTTTGCCTAGGAAAGTTTGTTGGCCTTGAGCTCATTTTAAAAAAGCTCATACGGCAAAGTTTTGATTCGAGGTGGAGAAACGACTGTTTCCGGTTTGAGACATAGAGCGGAGTGTTATTTAAACATGAGATGGGATGAAACATTCTGAATTTCATTAAGACGAAGGGAAAAACATGACACGGTAAACAACAGCAAGCAGCTCAACTTATAGATACTTGGAAAAGAATAAGCATGAATGGAAACTTGATGTAACATTCCTTTTGTGCAGTCAAAGCTAAAGAAGCCATGCAATTCAAATTGTGTAACAAAAAGATTAAAAAATAGCAATCGCTTTAGGTTGCAGGCATCAGATTCATGAAATATATATCTGTTTTGACTTTGTTTTGCCCTTTTAAATATGTTACAATACACCATGCATTGTCACATTATAGCAATCAAATGATACACAAATCCTGTCTTACAATGCTGTCCATTCTGTCCACAAGGGAATGTGTAATGAGCAGTTAATGTACTGCATGTGTATTCATTTAATACTAATAATGGATGAAGACAATTAAACATCCTTGACTGCAACAGAGAGAGATCAATGATAGACATGTGAATGATGATGAGAACAATGACACAGAACCTAATTAATGTGATGGATGATGTGGTGGATGATTTTGACAAATAATGCTAGATAAAGAATGAGGTGAGGAGGAAGGGAGAAAAAGAAAACAGGGTTATGAAAGCAAAGGCGCTGGCAGGATGGATGGATGATGGAATATTGAGGTCAAAGATGGATAGAGCGATGGCTCGGCTGACGGCTGCGGGAATGTTGTGGTGAAAACATGGAGCGCTCGGTAAGACACATCATATGAAATGTGTGCTCATTTTAAAAAGCTTGAACCTAATGTTAAAGGCCCAATTTCAAATATCTGTTAGTGTCAGTGTGTTTTCACAATCCCATGGTCGCAAGAACGTTGTGTACTTGAGAAAGTGTCCATGTTCTCTCAGCAATAGTACATGATCTGGTGTAAAGCAGCGGGATGCTCTACCACCCTCTGCCAAATCTCAGCCAATTTCTTTTCTCATTTTCCTTTCAAGGTAATCCTCAAGTGAGTCATATTCAGACTCACAATTAAAGCAAGACTATATGGCTTTTGCTGAGCAGCGGTGATAGCGGCCTCTGCTGCCACAAACGGTAATTACAGGGAGCATTTAATTAAGTTATTTAAGGGTGCTGCACTATTCTAACTAGAGGAAAGCTGTTTTAAGGGCAACACTAGACCAGGCAAGAGAGCAAAGGAAAACAGAGAAAACATCGGCACTAACAGCAGTTGTGTGCTAAAATGCAGATGATTAACACCTAGCATTACTCACCAAAAACCCAACAACTAGTGGCAAGCAACAGATAAGGGTCTCGCCTTGGCAAGGTTGACAACTCAAGCCATGGTGACAGGAAGTTAGTGAGGTACCCAACATGTGTTACTAATGTTACATTATGACATCATCTTCGCACACCGTGGAAAATACAGTCTGATGGCTAGTATGTAGCTCTGTTGATAAAGAGCTCATTTACAAATTGCGATCTAACGATTGAGTTTAAGTCACCAAAGGGCTGATAAATGACTGAAGCCCGTTCATTCTAGACTAAGTTTTAACTTAGTGTTACCTATTCTTCTGCTAAATACACATTAGTTTACTTTGCAACAAACACTCTCCAAATGTTAGAAAATGTAATCATGGCCACAAACAGTTGTAACAGAAAAAACACAAACAAGCCAATGCATAGCAGGAGCCAAATTATTGGTCAAGTAAAGCAGACAGCATCTCCGAGTCTGTTCGGAAACCCAGCTGTTGCTTTGCTTCATTGCATCATCTTATTGTTGGACCAAAGTTTATTCTTGTCTTACTCCTGCTCCTCCTCCTGCTGACCCTTACGATTTTCTTCTTGTTTCTAACACTCACTCAGTGGATGGTGGCTGCTGAACTTCCTCTGACATATTTGTTGTGATCACCTTCCTTCTTGTTCTTTTTGTGTTTTATGATGGCTGGCAAACAAAGAAGTGACACACTACAGACACCCACAGCATTACGGTATGAGAGTAGTGTCGGGCGACTCATCTGGAAAGTGGCCATACTTGACCACACAATTGCATGTGTTTGGATCTTGAGAACAGACTACAGTTACGTTTTTGCTGCAAACTACACAAAATGGGGAAAAAGTGATATTGAGCCGATGTGGTCTTCCTTCAAGCACTCAACCTTTACAGAGGAGTCAAGTGGTTCTCAGTGCTTCATCCGCTCTGAAAGGCAGTACACTCATCCTTTTTTTAATGTGTAATGCTTTATTGATCCATATGAGGTTTGCGTCTCACACTGCACTATACACACTGGTTGCAACTTCATGGCAAATGTTGTATATAGCAGTGTGGTTACATTTCACAGAATATACTGCCAGTATGTTGCTTAAGAATGCTTCTGTGGGGGACTGAGCTTAACCCCAGAGTTGTCTCTGTAACCACCAGGCCACGCTGCCTCTTCTAATGATAAAACTCCCCTGCTACTCTGCTTTGTGTATAATGACTTACTGCAAGTATCCAGCACCACTGCAGTGAAAACAGAAGCCAGAGTTAAAGCAAGGCCAGCAATAAGTTGTCTCATATCTCAGCTTCCTGTCCCAAGATGCCTTCTGTCTGCTTCACTCCCTTATTTTATTTTTCAGAGGCAGGCATCCACGCTCTTTGCTGTTTAACTCATTTTGCAATGAGCACCGGAGCCCTTCAGTGTGACAAACAATGAGTGTATGTGCACCTGCACTGTATGTAGCGCATTCAGAGCGAACACATGTCCACGCTCGCTCACTGGGGCATGAACAATTCTTCTTATTATTGCACCGCGCGCAAAAAGCTCTCGCATCTGTGAGCGGTCACAGGCCCAAAGCAATTGGTCAGAATAAAGCAGAGTCAGTGACTGCACCCCTCCAACAACTTGTCATCTTTGTTTTATCCACTTCTTGCTTTAATAGTCACAACAGAAACAGTGCATCCACGTCTCCTCGTTGGGTGAATAAGACTTGTTTGTGTCTAGTGAGTGCACGGCTCAGTGATCCATTCATTCAGCTGTGCTGCGAATGAGACCATCATGTGCAATAATGGTATGGATCTTTGTGTGTGGGGGGGGGTTATCTCTTCCTTCCTGCCTGTGATTAACCAAGTTCACACAAGACAATGTAAGATGACAAAAATGTGTCTAGTGTCAAGGGAAATACTGTATAATGTAATGATAAGATAGAGAGGAGGTTTTGACATAACTGGTTGGCATAAGGAAACACTTAAGCCTTTCCCCTTCCTCTGCTGGTCCTTTCCTCTGCTATTCTGTTTATCCCACTTCTCCCTCTCTTCTATCACAGCTTTCTCACTATCTCCCTCCCTACTCCAAAATTGTGTCTCTTCCCCTCTGGATAGTGTTCATTAGTATGATAAATCTCTCAGGCCTTCCTAAATATTCTGCTCAGTTTCTAATGAGATATACACACACACACACACACACACACACACACACACACACACACACACACACAGGCACACATGAAAGCACACACACCAAAACAAATCTCGGGGCAATGGTGTAAATATCAAACCTAGTTTTGGATCGGGTACATAATGCATCCTTTCCAAGTTACCTCAAGGCAGGGCCCCACAGGTTTTGCACACAAAAACGTATCGTAAATGGAACACGAACAATGTCAAAACTGCACAAAAACAAGAAAGAAATCACCTTCAGTGCAGCCAACACAACACAAAGGAATGTGCTTTCTAATGTGCACTAATTAATTATTTAATTAGAGTTAATTATTGAGGACCAAAAGCAACTACATAGAAGTGCAAAATATCTCCATGTCTTTCTCCCATCGCACTCGCACTGAATGCCTTATCCCCTCCATGGTGCTGACACGCTTTTCACACAGGCTACAGTTAACATCTCCCCTGCGTGTCCATTTAACAGATTAGCCGATGTCAGAAACTCTCCCACAGCACCCACATTGCTAAAAGCTCAGGCTGGGGAGCCATGTAGGTTTTGTCATCCTGTCATTACCAACTCCCATTTGTGATGTACAATACCTGCTGTGCCCCCGTTAGAATAAAGTGAATCCAACTCTCATACAAACTGTGTGGCAGCTCAATGCCAGGGCCGTGGTAGCATAAGAAAAGCTGGAGAAGCAAGTCCCAGGTTGAAAGTCAAATATGCAGATGATTAACCTGCCTACTTATCAACAAGTCCTCCAACCCATACAACCACATACTTCGATTGTTCCTAGCCTCCAATACGACCCACAGGAGCTTTTTCTAAATTAGCGCCCCTACCAGTGGCAGGAGACATGATGACACAATAGGTAATTTGCCAATGCCTCCCAAAATTACATATATGGACGTACCTGACCTTTGTCATCATGGTGACAATAATAAAAGCGTGGTGAAGCAGTTGCAGTTTGGTTAGGTTTAGGCACTAAAACGACTTGCTTAGATTCAGGAAAAGATTTGGGTTAAAATGATAATAATAATAATAATAAACTTTATTTATATAGCACCTTTCATACAAGAAATGCAGTTCAAAGTGCTTTACAACAAAGATATGAAATGCACAAAGTGCTTAACACAATAAAAAACAGT
>JAVQJF010114838.1:0-33897 GCA_036023855.1 Gadopsis marmoratus
ACAGAGGGAATTAGAAGCAAAGGCCTGCCTCTAATACAAGCCTGCTTCAGATAAAGGCCTGGTACCTTCTGCAGTTCAGGTAAATAAAGGCCCCGGCTGCTATCTGAGGAAATACGGTAGATGCATTTGTTCACCCTTGTTTTCATTTGTGAGGATCTTCATCTACTATATTTACACAATTCCAGTGTTCAAGCAGTTTAGATCAAATTGGACACACGTCCTATAATTTGTCACAGCAAGTGGCGTAATAATATGGCCTACATTTGTATGGAGTTAGTTATACTTAAATCAATGAATAATTATTTAGCATCAGGAAGTATGAGTGAGAGTAATCAGATCTTTGTAACATTCCATCAAATTTCAATGAGGCTTTTCGAGGTATTCTGCTCAGAACAATGCAAAAAAAAAGAAAGAAATGGGCAAATAATAATGCAGGTAATAATAACCTGACAGAATCACACAGATGTACCAGTTGTTACCTTCAGAGACGAAGAAGCTGGCAGTGTAGAAGCCGGCTCTCACAGCAGAGGTGGAGTGAACCATGCCTGGCTTATCTATCCACTCAAAGGGGCTTTTCTCTGGATGCCACTGCACCGCATAAAATGGGTAGCGGTAGGCTGAGGCAAAGCAGAAACACTGTCAGCAGAAAAAAGAAACGAACAAAAAAAGACAACAACTCGCTCATGCACTGAAAGAGGCATTTGTATCAACAACTGCAGAGAACAAAAAAAAAAACCCTTTCCAAATAGGTCCATCATGATCTCTGCCAACATCAATTCCCCCATTTTATCATCTCAATTCCCAATATCACCTGAATCTGAATGATCAGTCACCAGTTCACTTTATTAGGTGATAGTGCCATCTGGTGGACAGCTGAAATTGCTGCATTCACAGTAGATGCAGGTTATTTTTGTTTGTAATTGTATAATTGACAAAGATATGGCTCACTCAAACTGCACTGTACTCAGAGTAGTCAGTGGGGAATGATACCTTCCATGGTAGAGATGAATTCCTTCTTCCCATCATTGTTAGTGGACAGGACCTTGTAGAACCTCTTCAGCTTGGCATTTCGGCTGTAGTTCTGTTGGTTCAAAGACAGAGGTCTTATATTACTAGAGTTGCCGTAGCCCTAAAACTACTTTGCTCCTTCGGCATGGGACAGAAATAAATAAATATTAAAAACATTGGTCAAACAAAGTGCTGTCATTAATCTATAGCAAGAGGTGGAGTTTGTTCCATTTGCAGTAAACAACTAAGATTTCAGGCATTGAGCTGAGAATTAAAATGCAGCGTAAAATGCAGATTAAGGCGTTTTAATACTTTCAAACATCTTAATTGTTGCTAAACTGATCTAATACTTTTAAGACCCCGCAGATACCCTGACACAATAGACAGTGTTTTTACTGTAAATAAATCTCTCAGTTTAGAATATTAAATATAGTAATTCTAATAGAGACCAACGCCCGACATACAGTTGAGGATTTTGTGGAAAATGCCTCAGGTGTACGTTACAGTAACAGAACATGCATCCCTTTCATTCCTACTTGGTGGTACGGTGTTGGTCTCGTTCAATCCACTACTTAGTGGAACAGAAAAATAAGAGGAGAAACAAAAGAAGGGCTTGCAGAAAATACCTGCAAAGACAGACTCCAGCTGTGGAAGTTGGAAGTGATGTTTTCCTCGGCCAGTGCCTGCAGCAGATCCCTGGGAAAACTCCAGAACAGACGGCTGGACTGGGCCGCTGAAGGACCAGGCGCAGATTTGGGGAGAGGCAGGAGGTTCAGACAACACAATAGAGAGGAAGTGAAGACAAGTTAATTAGAAAAGCTGGTTTACTATTGGGTTCAGAGGTAAAGGCCTGCTACATGTGATTAAATGATTACTTAAAAAACTCCTTAAACTTAATAGTATAATATGTTATTATCTGTACTGATACTAGTGGAACTCAAAATTACTCTTTCATAATAGACTGGTGCACTACTCAGGCAAATGTTCTATCTCATTTGCATGGGACGACCCGACACTGAGCACCGCCAGTGACACTGCTGTGGGTCAAACTTTCAAAAAGGCGGCAGAGTTAGGATGTTTTTATAGTTCAGTTTGTTAAAAACTATTACTTAACCACGCGAGCAGTATCTTAAATCTCAAAAAATGGCAGTAAAAACAATGTGATGCTTGTTAAAGTGTTCATTTTCCTCGTGATCGGTTCAGGCGGGTGTAGTGGGCGGGACCTCCATCACTAGTGTGGGACGGCAATGACGGCATGATATTTGTCTTCATATCAACTTTTTGTGACATTTTGCTTTGCAATCAAAATTGACTGCAATAGTGATGACAAAGAAAACCTAGCATGTATTTCCCATTGAATTTTCTTGGAATCCACCCACATCACACCACATTTAGCACCATGACTTATGTTGCTGTGAGGCAGAGAACTTGAAAGCACCAACAGGCAGGAATTGTTGCTCTCTTGTACTTTTCTAGCAGGATTCCAATAAAAGGAAGCTTGCTTTTTGTATTATATATATATATATATATATATAAAAAAAAAGATTCTATACGCCCCTTCCATCCTTAATTGATAGATTAACATCTGTGACTTTAGACCTACCATTGCCTAGCATATCTCAGCCCAACATCAGCCGGAGTAAAAATCTTAATATCCGGAATAACAAAAAATAGCTGAATAAATACAGCAACAAGAAAAGGGCTGTAAGCGGGGACATGTATCCCACCTGGGAAGAGAGCCAATCAGAACAGAGAAACAGGAGAGAAGAAGTGCCCAGCTAAATGACGTGAGGCTGCCGAGTACCTGGTGTGAGAGTGAGAGGTAGAGCCACAGCCTTGGTGTCAGTGAGGGTGAGCAGGTTTTTGTTGGCTGTGAGGACAGACAGCTGCTGGAAGCCCTGGCAAGTTCCCCAGATGGAGAAGTAGTCCCCAGCATCGTTGGCCTGCAGAGGAGGAGAGAGGGGGGAAGGCGTAATGCCATTTCCTTAACCAGAAATGATGAATTTCGATTGCAGTTTCCTCCTTTCTACACAGACTGTTCTATGTCACCTACAGTCGAAGCTCTCACACACAGTCGCACGCTGAGGCGAACAGGTGGCGACGGTCTGATGCTGCATTCACGTGGTGTCGGAATAGTCGGAAAAAGTAGCTCCCTGCCAGGGGAAGCTCACGCGAACGCCCCCTCAAGTCGGAACAACAACTCGGAAAGTCTGCGCAAATTCTAACAAACGACCTGCTGAACGTTGACGTCATATATGCAGAAACATGGCGGACAGAAGTAAATGTTTGCTGATGGTTAGATGGTAATGTTTTATTAACTCACATATTGCAGATTAACTTTTTGCTCACATGTAATTCGTAACACGGCATCAGCCGTAACCGCCCACGTAGAGTGAGCTAGATTAGTTAGAAACGTTATTTATTAGCATCAACCCAGATAGCAAGTCAGGTTATGCAGTATCTTATTTGTTTTAGGGAATGTACTGGTGCAGCAACAAGTCTGGGACTCTCAGCCAACCCAGAAACAGCTGTGAGCAATAAAACACAAACACATCTTCTTTGTAGCGTCCATGTTATTTACACATTACGACTGAAAAGCTCATGAACGCACCACGGGTTAGCCAACTATTGCAACGTTAGTCCTGTTTTTGTACCACACTCCCCTCTTCTTCTTCTTCTTCCACCGCAGCTTAACAAATAAGGAAATGAAACACTTTGTTCTACACACAAAAAAACCAAAAAAAGACAAGAATCTTTGGAAAATACAGTCTTGATGTTTGTAGGTCAGATTGGATTTTATCCCCCCCCACCCGGCCCATCACTTACACTGGAAGCAATTTCGTGAGGAAGGCATCTCTTGACTGATAGTGTGGATAGGAGGAACAATTAGTGACCAAAAACACTTCCAATGTGCACTTTTGTATGCGAACCTACCCTTTAATGAGAGAAAAACTAAAACAAGCCAGTCAGGTTCTAACGCTAAAAGGGACCATATCCGTGTCTTCCTGAGATGTCAGCTTATCTTGGCAGTCAGTCGCACACGTCAAATGTCTTACCTTCAGAGCCAAGTCGTAAAAGATCTTGGCGGCTCGACTGAACTCCGATGTCTGAATATCTACATCTCCTCCTGGCAGCAACAACCTGAGGAGACATGTTAGCCATTTAGGTTACATGCTGGGAAATGCTGCCAGGGCGTCTTGCATACAGCTAACCATTGCAATGGTTTTATTACCATGTCTTATCTCTCTTAGCTTTTTAATTCAAAGACTGTGCACATACGGCCAAGGCAGTGAAAACCTGTAGTGCAACAGAAAGCAAGAGCCAGGCAGAAACTAATTTAGTGTAATTATTAGGCGGGTAGTGAGTTAGCGACAGCACGAGAAGCCATTACAACTCACCCATTTATTGAGTAGAATATCTTAGCATATTCCTCTTCTGTGCGATTGATTCTGGTGAGCACAAAAAATGGCACATAAAGACATTAAACAAATACCTAAACCCATTAACTATCCAAGGCAATCAAACAGATTATGAATCAATGTGGATAAAAGCAGCAGATTAATGTCTACGCGCCGCACGTGTGCATGGCGACCAATGAAAAAGTAGCCTGAATGAACAAGAATTTAGACATTATAGATGTGAATTAATGTAACCTCAAAATGCAGAGGCATTTCCTATCAATAATACTTATTACGACAAGGAGGAACAGAGGAAAAGCACTGAGGTGTTATTTTAAAATGGGAAGTACCCCCTCGACGTAAATCTATCCCATAGAGCCAGTACCATTTTCACGTATTGTGCAGCCATCAGACAGCCGTGTAACTTACTGTATACACATCAGCAAAAGTGGCAACTCCTTTCATCATTAGTGAACTCAATTTTACAAGCCTCCTGCTACAAAAAGAGCCTTTAAAATTATTTGAAATTGTGATCCACATTTGACCCACAGCAGCATCAGTCACGGTGCCTGGCGTGGATTGATGTGGGCGGAGCCCGCGCAAATATCACCGTGACACTGCCCTTTTCTGGTACTTGTTACACAAAATGCATTTATTGCGCTATTGACAACAGCCATGTTATTAATAAACTATGAGGAACCGGTGAAACACAAAAGTAAATAGGCACACATGGCTCATACTGATCATACTGTCAGCTACTGATACAGCGATGTCGCTCTTATTAGCACACGAAAGCACATCAGACACCACGACTGATGCTGCTCTACGTCAGATGGGGATGCAGACGTTTGACAGGGGGATGAAAGTAGGAACTACAGCTCTTTTAGTAATTTTCTAGCAGGATTTCGATAAAGGAAATCCCTCTGAAAAGGTGAAAAATTAAATAAGGACTTATGCTGATGAGTGCGAGGTTTATTAGACAAGTGAACAAGTTGCTCCCATGGCTCCATATAATGAGCCACACCTGAATGCTTTACCTGATGGGTACAACCCTTGCCCCGGCTCCCTCCAGGTATTTGACATAGGAGGCGGCGATGTACGAGGAGCCACGAGCAAACTGGTCTTCACGAAGGTTCTCCTGCGCCAACACACCTCGGGAGGACAGACGACAGGTGACGTCACAGGTGTGTTAACAGACAGGTGCACTGAAAAGCTGATTCAGTCGGTCCGTGCAGAAGACATTAAGCAACAACAAAAAGCTGTGGACTAACACGTTTGACAGGATAGATATCAATCACACTGTACTCTGAGATCAAATCCACTGCAGGTACTGACTTGTTCATTCTTATGAAATAGCTCATGCTTCCTGTCAGGGTCCCCCCCCCCCCTCCCCATTTTCCTGAAAGTTCTCTGGAACATCACATCATAATTCATGTGTATAACAAAACAGCACAAACTCTACCAGCAAAACATACAAATACCCACAATGCCCCACGGCTGTTGTATTACTTCGTTACTTGGCAACGTCCAGGTGACTGTCGCATAACAAAGCAACGCCGTCAGGTGTTTTCCTCCACAGCCACCAACATAAAAGGACGTTCCGTGCTGCAAGTGAATGTGGACTGATATGCAGATAAGAAATGCAGCGCCGAGCCTAAAATACCTGGTTCCAAACACAACACCTGGGTTTTGCTTTTGCTTCAGGAACAAAGAACGCACAACACGCGGATTCAAAACTAGTTTTGATTACTGGAAGTCACTCAGAGAGCAGTGTGCAATGCCCTGACACGACGTTAATCGCAGGGGAGGTTCGCAGACATGTCATCTGCGTAACAGGAGATCAAATTGTTGCTCACACCCTGCTGCCAAAAAAAAAAAAAGGGAGAGGTGACACACCAGAGCCTTGGAAATGAAATGTTAATGTACTATCTTCTTTATGCATGACCACAGACCGTGAGTCAGGGCCTCAGTTTGGAAACATTGTCTGCGTCCTGACCACAATGACTGCAGCCGGCTTGCTCAAGACAACATAGTGTAGCGTCACAGTTCCCCCGATTCTAATCTGTAAAATACAGCTGAACCTCCTGTTCCCTGTTGAAGCCTCACAGCTTCCGCAGGGACTCGACATGTCTGCGATTTTGTAAATGTTCATTTTGGTGTTTCGTAGTAAATTTCACAGCGAAATATGATATTGTGCGATACACAGCAGCAGCAAGAAGGCCAATTTCTGATGCTGATGTTGCTTTAATGCTGTGCAGAATGTGGAGGGGAAACAGCCTAATACACACACACAGAGAGCAGCACATATGATAACACATGCATTGGCCACTGGCACTTGAATTGCGCCATAATTAGTAGCAGTTGGCACACGCAGAACCTTTCTCGAACGTTCCCGGCGACAGGTCCAGCAGAGCCGCCACTCACCCAGCCTGCCTGCAGAAACAGACACAACATGACCTGCATCTTACCGATCACCGGCCGGTGGTTGAGCTGCTGGCTTCTCCCCGCCGCCGCGCACCAGAGACCGGCGGCGAGCACCGCGAACGCCGCTGCAGCCGCGCGACACATCCAGGCTGTCAAACACACGACCCGCCGCAGAGATGTAGGGACGGTGCTATTCGTTCTGTTTGTTTCCGCCCCCCCCCCGTTCGTCTAATAATAAATAAATAAAAAAACTAAACTAAACAAAAAAAAGCAAAAACATTGGCAGATGCAGGAGACGACGATGGTGCGCGCGACGTCCGCTGCCTCTTCTGGGCGGTGAGATGCTGCGGACGAGCGCGCGGGCGTCGAGTCAAGTGAGTCACGCGTGGAGGCCCCGCCCACGTCAGCTGGTCGAGCCCAGAAACGGGTCCCTCCCACCGGCGTCCCAGGTGCGTCCCAGGTGCGCGGCAGCGGCGAGGACGGCCTCTCCTCCCCTCAGGCTACTGCAGCGTTTCTTGTTTCCATATAGGTGTAGTGGAAAAAACGGGCACCATTACACTGTAAAAAACAACAAAAAAAAAAACCCAAAACATCACAGCCCCGGTACGTTCTGTGAAACGTATTTATTCTATTCATTCTTCTGGAACTCCACTCGCCGTGACACGTTTCGGATATTGAACTCGAAGTGTACAAGTTCTCAGAAGCCACTCGGCTACTTGCGAGTTCTGTCCGTGTCCATTTGAGTCGAGTCTGTAAGTTCGAAGGTGTATTAAAAAAAAAAAAAAAAAAAAAATACCTGGAAATACAAATAGGTAGCCGCCATTTTTGAGTTAGAAGTATTGCTATAAATCGGTGATACCAATTGAAGTGGCGCAGAAGTTTATTATTCCAACAGCAGCTTCAAATGTTGTGGACTACTTCCGGCGGCGGAGGGACGCGCCGCCCGACTGCGACTGAGCTGAGGCAGGCAGAGTGCGGCGAGCAGGTGAGTCTGTGTTGTTGTAATAACGCATTTGAATCCGTGTCGGTGAAATTCAGCAACGTCACCGCTTCCCTGCGTGGCCAGACGGAAAAACGTCAGCGCACGGTGTCCGCGATGCGACTGTACTGACGCGTCGTGTTCGCCGAAGCCTCGACTGCTGAAAACAAATGGCTCAATAGACCTCTGAGCCCATCGCATTTTAGCTCGTCGGTGCGCATTTGAATCATTAAAAGGCGCGTAGCGTTGCTGGAGCGGGGGGAAACAAACAAACAAACAAACAAACATTCATTTGGTTTCCTTGGAACAAACGGTTAGCTTGCGAGCCCGTGTTAGCCGAGCGTCAGCTAGCTAGTTAGCTACACACAGTCAAGGCCAATTGATCGCGGGCACGCATGCGCGAGCGTCCCTGTAACCACCCAGAATCTGTCCGCGTGGCAAGTTCCGCTATTTGTATTTATTTATTTTTTTAAATAATATCTCAAACCTTAAGAGCGACCGAGGTCACTTGTGTGTCGTCGTGCTTGGGAGCACGTTTGTTCCCTTTTTAAGTGAACGCAGTGCTTGTGGTCGATCACGGAGGAGTCGGTCCATTTTAGCCGCGCATGCGCATTGTTGGTGGTCTGCTGCGCGTTGGAGGATTCGTAGTGTCATTCGCGCACTTTTCCACTGATCCACCCAGAAGGTGTGTGTGTTGTACACAATAATATACAAATTATGTGAGTTCATATCATACATGTTTTGGGTTTTTATTCTTCTCGCATTCAAAATTTTATAAGCTTTGCACTAAATTGGTGCTGGTCGATTTGAGCTCTGTCCAAAGTAGTTTTAGTGTCCGTATCTTGAGCGGCTGTATAGCATGTTGTTTAATAGAATTGTGGAATGTAAATTGGGACTCAGTCTGTCCATTTGTTTTAGGTTCATGGTGAAACCTTGGCTATCATCGTGAAGGGAAATGCGTGTTGTACTTGTGATTGGACATGAAGGTGTCCTGAATGATGATTTGCCTCTTGAAATCGTCAACGTGGCTGTGGTGGTAGAGGGGACGGTTGTTCTTCGTGACCTCAGCGACGTGCCCACTGGTTTTGCTATGCTAATGGCCACCATCTACTGCCTTAATCTGTAGTACCCTCGCAATGTGATGTACTCATTTGACTTCTTGCAGAGGGTGTTCGTGAAGGTAAAACCCCGACCACTGTTCAGCTAGGATACATGGACTTGGAAGCAAACTGCTGAGGTGTCCCTTGTACTGCACATCTCGGGACTAGCCCGGGAGGAAACGGTTACTCTGCTGTGTTCACAACATAAATGTATGGACTTGTTTTTATCGCAAGCTATTGATTAGTAAAAGTTACTTTGTCTTTACTGAGGAAATGCGTTAATGTAGAAACTCGGTGTAGTTAAAATAATTGTTGAAACAATTTAGAGGCAGAAACATGACGTGAAATTGTTCTTAAAGGCCCAATGTTGGTCAAGTTATATTAAGGCAGCAGGTGGACTTTCGTTTAACCAACTTGAAATGTTATACAGTGTATTTTTGCCTTCGCTGCGTCTTTGCTGTAGTTCAGTAAACGTCACCTGATGTGCACACAATGTGTCAGCAGGTCCTATCACTGTAGTTACATGTTGTCTGAAATGTTGTTCTCGTTCCTGAGCAATATACGTCCATATTTTATTTTTTGTGCGACAACCTTCCGTGTGCACGTTTGTGAGAGCAAGTACTGCTGTGTGTGTGTGTGTTGTAACTTCAGCTTCAACAACATGCATCAAAGTTCTCTAGTCTTTATTTGTCCTATTGTGCAACATCTTGTCATTGGGCAGCTGTGGCACAGAGAAAACTAGATACAGGAAGTGTGTGTGTGAGTGAAATAATCTATAGAGTTTTGCAGAGTGAATGCTGCAGTAAGGAGAAGGTGGGTTTTTTTTGTTTTTTTTGTGTGTGTTCATTTAGTGAAGTCAGCAGTTTGTGATGCAGGGAGTCTGCAACTGCACCTCTACCACAGGACCACAAGAGGTCACAATCCTCCACCAAACAGCCCTCCCAGTTTCATCCACAGTCAAAATCCCTTTATTGTCCAGGGGCCATTACTGTACAAGAATTTATCCCAGTTTGCTATTTTATTTTAAGTTGGATATCGGCCTGTAATGTCCTCCACCAACATCATCCTGGGTCAAGTTAACGCACAATGTGTGGGTTTAATCATGTGTAATGCTGCATTCTGATAGGATTATAATGGTTTCTGATATTTTTTGGAATTTTTATTTATATCTTTCACTAATTTGAAGAGGCTTATTTGACGAAGGGAATTACTAAATTTTCTCGTATGAAATGACGGTACATTTCAATACTAAACGGAGAAAGAAAGCTTAAAAGGTCACCAGTCGATATTTGTTGTATTAACAGCAGCTGGAATGACTGTGTACAGTGAAAAGGGCCACTCGCAGTGATGAAACCACACACACCCATCACCAGCTCTGTAGCTCTGCATGTCAGCTGTGGAGCATCTAGCAGCGGAAGCGCAAGATATTTTTGGATTTACGGTGAAACGCGACCTCAAATGAACGCTACTGTGTCTGCTGGATGTGTAACTAGCCAGTTGTTTGCTAACACATTAGCTGTAACAACTTCATAAGGTGATGTCTGTGTCAGGCTCTGCGTTAGTCAGCTTGTTGTGGAGTTATACTGCCATCAGGTGGTTAAAAAAGGGAGAGATAAATGTAGCGTGTGGGTCAAAGAAAGAGAGGACTTTCACCCGGGACACCAGGGCTCGTCTACTGTGTGAAACCAAAAGTCAAGGTTGACTTAAAGTTTGAAGTTATAAACAGATTTGATGATAACGGCCTTCTCAACCTACTAGTGGGTGTAGCAGGCTCCTGCTAACCCATATCTGTGAAGCTGAAAACTACCGAGTACAGTCAATCGAGTGATAACGTTCCAAACGGGTGACCGGTCAGAATCGCTCCATATAACATGTAATAAAGGAATCCTGGAATATTTTTTTCTAAATTTCTAAACCCAGATAATAAATATAGTTATTCTGCTTGCCAAAACTTACTGAAGTATTAAATAGTATTATCAACATTTGGAAATGGCGTGTCCAGTAGGGCCCCCCCCCCAACACATTACCTAATCATTGATGGGTGTATTTCTTTACACCGTGTAATCTGCACTGCCGAATTTGCATTAATTTAATTATATTTTAAGAGACGACTTTGGAAATTTGTCTTGGTGACAAGTCTTTCTTTGCTTTTTGTTATTTGTTTAAGCTAAATGACAATATGTCTGAGATAACAGAGACCGGCCTGCTCTTATAAACTGCTTTTCATCCTACTGTTAATCACTTTTTATTGAACTTTTCTCCATTTTACATAATATATTCTCTTGATATTTTATTATTATTGCTTCTATACTACTTGCCTGGTTTTGTTCTCTGTAAAGCACTTTTTTACATGTATTTCTTTACAAAGAAATGCTATTTAAATTAAGCTTTTTATTGTACAGGATGAATCTGACGGACATTACTGCTCAAAGTGCAACTGAAAGTGCCACATTTAAAGCTTTTGTAGATTTCAGTCTCGATAAATGCCAGCGGTAATGCAACAAATAAGTAACAGTAAACAGTAATGTGGAAAAATGGCCCGTGTATATTAAATTCATATTAGTGTAGTTGCTTTGTGGGAGTGCTGATACACCAAAACAAGTTTAAGAAGCGTGTGGGGTATGCACTCCCAGTTTTAAACCAACAGGTAAATGTGAAAAAAATGTGAAAGCATTTTTCTTTATAATGTACAGCATATCAAAATGGAGCACGGCTGTGTGTGAAGACCAAATAGCACTTTGGTTAAATTCTTAAAATATACAGAGCTACCAGAATATTAAACTCACTGTCATTTGTACAGGCAGCTCAAACCAACCAATCACACAGCCATGGTCCTGCCACACAGCTGTTACCGATTAGACCTGTTCTCAGGACTGTGTGGGCATCTACAGGCGGACTGACTGACACACCCACTAACCCCTGTTCCACTTGCTCGGGTGGGACAACTTGCGCTCCATCGGCCGACATTTTAAGCACAGGCGAAACCAACTTAGGTTACAGTGGCTAAGGTTTCATTGAGCGTCTCAGTAAGCCAACTAGCTCATTTAAATGGAATGCAGCCGGCGTCGGTTACACCTGCGTGTCTGCTGTGAACATGACCGGTTAGTGCGTGCAGGTCCGGGGACCTCACACCGTCACCAGCTCCACCTCACTGCAGCCTGAGCAGAGGTCTAATGGGAGCAACTCAAAACACCTGTGTGGGGGTGCAGCGGTGCGCCTTTTTAATGTCCAGGTTTCCCCTTAAGTAGCTTTAAGGTTCCTAAAGTCATCTGACTGTGGCACATTATTTTTAATCTCAGGTATCATATATGACATATTCACGTCCTGTGTTTTATAGCTGAAAAATTAGGATGTCTGGTTTGCCATTAGACATTTCCCAAAAACGCTGACATAATTGATATCCCGAGGAGCGCTGGGGTCTCCACCAGAATTGGAATAAAGTTTGGCAGCACAGACTGAAGTAATGAATGAATGAATGGCCCAGCAGCAGCAGCTGCTCTCATTTGTTAAAGAGTTAATGAGCTTGGATATGTGTACATATGGGCTCAGTGCATTTGTATGTAGCCTCTGTACATAAATGCTGAATATAGATAGAAGCACCCATCTGTATTCATGTAAATTGCCTTGGAAATAAAATGTTTCCGTCTTGATTTGAGTTGAAAGTGAACTCTGAGAGGGAAGATGATTGGACACAGAGTGCAGCAAGGGGGAGTAAATGAAAGAAAATAAAGTGCAGCGAGCCAGGGTGAGAGAGAGAGAGAGAGAGAGAGAGTGAGAGAGAGAGAGAGAGAGAGAGAGAGAGAGCACTGGTGCCGCAGCGGGACCGACTGTCACACGGACCGTCAGTGGGGTCGTTACCGGAGAGAGCAGCCGCTGCTCGCCGTTTATCGATACACACCCCGGGGGAGGAAGAGAAGGAGAAGAGGAAAAAGAAGAAACGGGGAGGGGGGGAATCGTTATTTTTGCCGTGACTGCTGTCGCCTGCGTGTCATCACCTCCAGGATCCACTGCCCTCATCATCATCATCATTATCATCACTCTTCATCATCCCTCTTCAGCATCACCCTCATCCTCCTCCTCACCTAGCCCTCTCCTCCTCTTCCTCCTCTTCCTTCATCACCATGCCCGGTTGGCGGAGGAACCTCACTTTCTGTCTGCAGCGGATGCACGAGGAAGGTAGGAAGGCAAAAACAAATGAACGTGCGCTTGTGTTTGCGCTTGCACGTGGGCGCGTGCAAGTGCGTGCGTGTGTTTTCACGCTGATGTGGGTTTCCTGCTGCTTAGATTTGTGCCGAAATGTGAGCAGTTTGTTTCTGGAGACACTTTGGATCTTTGCAGTTTCTGCTTCATGTGTTTAGAGTTTTCTGTGTGTGTGTGTGTGTGTGTGTGTGTGTGTGTGTGTGTGTGTGTGTGTGCTTTCTTGAGAATGTGTTATATGAGCTGATTGAGAAGCACCTGCAGCTTTGGTAAGTGTGTGTGTGTGTGTGTGTGAGTGAGACACGCTTGGTCTGCTGGAGCCGCACGCTGTGTGCACACGTGTCACCACGGGTTTATTCCGCCGTTTCAGCAGAGATTGCGCGAGGCTACTGATGCTGGCAGTTCTATATATGTGTGTATGGGGGGGGGGGGCTGCAAATTGTTCCTGCAGCATGAACGCAGTAGGAGGCAGACAATGATGATGTTGGTCAGCTACAGTGTGCACGTGCGTGCGTGATAGTGCGCATATGTGAATGTGTGTGTGCAGCTGAGAAAGTGTCGCATGTGTTGCCAATGGTATGGGCGAGAGAGAGAGAGTGTTGTATACATTTATTCTTGACACGGTGTGTTTCTGGTTAAGGTCACGTGTGAGTCACGAGTTGAAGTTGCGCCGCTCAGGATCAAGATTGCACAAACTTTGCACGTTGGGATTTTGTCAGAATTATTATTTCATGAGGAAAAGAAATCCTTAAAATATGTTTTTTGTTTTACAATATTTGTAAACGCGTGAATCAATGTGTTTGTTTAAAAAAACACCAGAAAATCTGATAAAATTATCAACAATACAAAAATCTACTTCAATCCAAATCCAATTAAAAAGTAAAAATGTCATTTGCAAACAATTGCATTGTTTAATTGTTACATTTCCTCATTTTGAATTTCTTAAAGGAAAGGTTCAAAATGTTTGAAGTCTGTCAACATGCAGGTGACCGTATGTACACTGACACATGTTGTTCTGGACATTAAGGGATCAGGTCTCAGGACAATGTCCACAGTCCGTGTTCTGAGCAAAAATACATTCCAAGTTCATTTAAAGTTGATGTAAAACATCTGCAGTCTGAGTATCGTCTTTGTAGTATAAAACGTCCCTCTTTGTGTTTCTATCCCTCCACTGCAGCTCAGAAAGGAAAGACACCTTTTGCAGCTGTTAGATAAGATAAGATAAACCTTTATTTGTCCATTAACCCCAGGGTTGGTGGTTCGATCCCAGCTCCCGCTGTCCGCGTGTCGAAGTGTCCCTGGGCAAGACACTGAACCCCGAGTTGCTCCCGGTGGAGGCCAGCGTGGCAACTGTGTCCCCATCTGTGTATGAATGTCTGCCCCAGAATGTCTGTTTGTCTGCCCTGCGATTGACTGGCGACCAGTCCAGGGTGTTTCCCTGCCTCTCGCCCAGTGTTAGCTGGGATTGGCTCCAGCCTTCGGGATAAGCAGTATGGATGAATGAATGAATAGTATGGATGGATGAATGAATGAATAGTCCCTCAGTGGGGAAATTGCAGAGTTACAGCAGCAAAGGTGATAAAACAGCAATAGATAGCCACGGCTTCTGTCTTGTGTCGCACGTTGATGACGTCATTATGTTGCCATTACATGACGGGCAAAACGTGGCGAAAACCTGCGGTGGCACTGTTTTTAATTTATGACACCGTTTCAATATTTCTATCAGTTATTATTCTAAGGTTTTACAGATGTTTAGGGTTGTGAAGCATTTTAAGATAATCTAGGAAGTGACATCACAATAAGCAAGTATACCAATGTGTAGGCACTGGCGCACCATTTCTATTGCAGAGTTAAAAAGGGTTTTAACGTCTTCTTGCAGCAGGAAACAACGTGAGAGTTTGTCACGTTGACTTACAATCTGAGTGAAAACCACATTATCACCCACTATAGTACGTGTGTATATGCAACAACAGGACATACTGATGTGCAGCATACAACCTGTTTGTTGTGTTCTTTTAATCTGGGCCTGTTTTTCACGGTTTCAAGTCCCAGTGAAGGGGAATGTTAATGCTACAACTATGCGGGGGGGCCCTTTCCTCTTTGACAATGCTGCCGTGCACAAAGCCAGCTCCATAAATAAATGTAGCTTCCTGAGCTTAGTGGGGAAGGACTGGCCTGCGCAGAGCTCCGACCTCAACCCCATCCAATACCTTCAGGATGAACTGGAAAGCTGACTGCGAGCCAGGCCTTATCCTCCGACATCTGTGACTGACCTTATTAATGCTCTTGTGGCTGAATGGGAGCAAATCCCTGCAGCCAGGTT
This sequence comes from Gadopsis marmoratus, assembly GCA_036023855.1. NCBI lineage: Eukaryota > Metazoa > Chordata > Actinopteri > Centrarchiformes > Percichthyidae > Gadopsis > Gadopsis marmoratus. Next base: position 15,430 of record JAVQJF010114838.1, read on the forward strand.
CTAAAATCTGTTGGAAAGCCTGATACCACAAGAGTGGAGGCTTTCATACCAGCAGATTAATCGAATTGGATTGAGAGGCATAACGATCAGACGTAGTAGATGTATTGTTTGGGGATGCACATAATTTTGGTCATGCAGTGTATATAACACTTCTAATATCTAAAACAGAGGCGACGGCATTGCGTTAATGGCTACTTGACATTGAACAAGGTGGTGATTTACTCCCAGAAGCACTGCTGTTTTCCAAACATAACCGTTGCAGCAACTCTGTGGCAGCTTGGCGGAAAGCGCTTCACATTACAAACTCCAAATGTACACCTTCCTTTTCGCAAGTCCTGTTGGAACAATCTGGACTTCTCTGTGAAGGAAAACAAAACTCAGTTTCACCTCGTGGAAAGAAATCGGCATCGCACACACCTCGAGCATGTCTTTCATAATAAAACAACAATTTCTAAAATTTGAAATTGACCATACTCTCCACAGTTGACTGATGGAACTCACATTTATTAAGAAATTATTGCCGAAAATGTACACAATACTTAACAAGGATTACTGTACAATACCCCATTCCAATCTCTAAATGGGAACAAGATCTCGCTGTCAGCATCAGTGCCGACTGCTGGATCGATTATGTAATAATAACTTACTAGAAGCTTGCGTGTTGTGCAGTGTAAGGTTTTACGTAGAACACACCACATAGAGGAAAGGCTATTTAAAATGTGACTTGAGGAATGTGATACATGCACATACGGCTCACAAAACACAGAAGACACCTACCTGTGTGGCACAACTGTCCCAAGTATTAATCACTTTTGGCACCAAGTCACTGATCAACTTGCGCGCATGCTGCGCTGCCGCATCCCTTTAACCCCACAACTCTGTACACGAGGTGGCGATTCACTTTTACAGTCAGCTAATGGCACGTCCACAATCCTCCTTGCTGCATATTTACCAAACTGTGAAATCCAAAACTAACGCAAACGCTACTCAAAGGAAAAGTTGTTTACTAGAATGCATAGCAATAGATAGAACAATGTCTGCCACGATGTTAAGAATGAGGCAGCAAAATTTGATCCAGAGCAAAATCTGGTTTCCACGGCCTGAGACTCCTGACTCCCACTCGCCGCAATACATGATACAACGCTATATTTTTCTCTTTCTTGCTCAGTCCTTGGCCTGCCCAAAACACAGTTCTCATGCATGACAAAACATAACCTCTCTCTTCCCTGACCTGGTTTTCTCTTATGATCTCTTAGGGGGAATATCATTATTCCATTTATTTCCCAACCTACTTCAATTATTATTATTATTATTATTATTATTATTATTATAATAAACCTACAGCCGCCTTCTGAATTATTGGGCCTAGTCAAGGTGGGACACGAGGCAGTCCCCTCCACAGGCCAGCACCCTCGCCTAAATCCTGTACCCAGAGTAATGACTAGACCTCCCTGATCCTGATCCGGCCTCCGCTCCCATTCTCTGTGATTCTCTTTGAACTTGTACCCTCTGTGGCTGTAGACATATAGACTGGGCCTTGGCAGCCATTTCTCTCCCAAAAATTCTCTCATATCTTATCTATTTCTTCGCTCTCCTCTTCTTTCTCCCCTCTTCTTTATTCTCTCCACAGTTTCCAGACATGGTAAATGGGCTCAACTTCTGTAGGACTTCGGTTTGGTTCCCAAAGCTCTTTTTGAGATTGGGCTCATTCACCCGTTCACACACACCGATGGCGACGTAGCTGCCATGCAAGGTGCTGGCCTCCACCGGGAGCGACTTAGGGTTTAGGGTGATATTCACTAATGTAGTAAACAAACAAAGTTAGCCCGCTGAGCTAATGCGTGCTAACTACGCTAACGACTTGTCGGAATGTTCCAAAATCCGGAGAGTATATCGTATCAAGATGCTGTGCGCTGTAAATTCACCACTTCCAAGCAGAAGGCAGAAGACAACGTTATCTCGGAGCCTGACCGAGCAGCTGCTATCCGCCTCACTCAGGCTCGCCTTGGGTCCGGCTCCGCAGCTGTGCCAATAATTTTTACCCCGGAGAGCAACGTGAAAGCAAGGAGCGCTCACTCTGCAGCTACTTCTGGGGACATTTTTGGTCACACAAAACAAACCGACGGCTCGGCTTGAGGAATCTCCGAGGTCTGCGACTGGTGATTGGAATCTTCCACTTTCAGCTGGCAGCACATGTCTGTTGCCGTTAGCCTTGCCATTGTGTCGTAGTGTCTTGGTCATGTGATGCAGTGTCTTAGTGACGCATTTGTTGTGTTCTCTGTTCACCCGCTGTATTGTGTATCGCCAATAAAAGAAGGGAGTCATTCCATCATTGTTACAGAAAGAGTGAGAGCGCCTCATGTGTTCTGGCAGACTACGTGTACCCTTTAACTCTGAGGGTGTTTATCTTCTGACTGAAAATCTTCTGCATGCTTCCTTTACCTGTTTGTGCGAGATAGAGAGAGATGTAGTGCATGGCTAACTGAGAGTAGGTGTCTGGGTGTACAGTGTGTGTGTGTGCGTTAGGTGTAAGGCCATCTTTATGGGCGTGCGACTAAGCGGAAAAGGTGTTTGCTCAAGATGAATGTTTGTGTGCGACAGAGAGCGACGTGGGGCAACATAGAGCAACAGTGATGTTTGCTTATGATTTGTGTTTGTCTGAGCGACAGCAAAAGGGAGAGAAGTGCTAGAGATGGCGCGGGAATTGTGTTTGCCCACGGAGTGTATGTGTGTGAGTCCTTTTGAATTAGTATGCTGGAGACGCAGTGACCCTGCTGTCCAATGATAACTGCCTTATGGACCCATGAATGGCTGTTTGAGGCCCCTAATTGTGCATGTCCTTCATTTTTAATGGGTGTCACTTTTAAAGAATGAACCTGTGTGAAGGAGTTGAGTACATCCTCTCCTCTTATTAAGTAACGCGTGGATTGTGAATTGGACAGAGACTTTTTTTAAAAACAACAAACGCAAGGAAGGAAGGAAGACCAGAATGTCTTAAAAGAGCTGTTTGCTGATGGTCAAATTGTTTAATTTCATGTAAAGTAGGCCATATCTCACATTTTATTTCTCCAGAAGACCCGAAAAGCAATACTCTTTGTAAAATTGTGCTGCCCCAGCTGCCGATATTGGCAGCATGTTCGCTCAACTATCTCTAGTAAATGGTGGTTGGTCAATCATAGTGGTTGTCCAATCAGAGTTTGGAGTATGTGTATTGTCTTTAAATGACATGACTTTTAATTACGCCACACACTTGAGGATAACTGGGCACATTTTGGGTCCAATTCGCACCCTCCTGGCAATTGCGGGGCTGTCACCGATTCAAGGCTCGTCTGAACAGATTATTTGCTTAAACGATCCTGCAGTGTGACGGGTTTCCTGACATGACCTCCTCGATTTGGAATCCTAAACATGAAGCATGTTTGATATTTACGACTTGGAATCCTGTAGTGCGAAAGGAACAGCGATGGAATATTGTGAGATGTTAACGGCAAGTGAATCGTCCTGCGTCTTGAATGGGCTGGTGTGTGCGTCCTTACCATTTTAAAATATCAAACATTGGTTAAGTCTGTCGTCATGGCTGTGGTCTCCCACGTGTTTTTAAAAATCAGTTAAGATTTGAAAATCCTCTAATATGCACCAGACAGTAATTACTCATTACATATTCCTCATTGAAAAACAAATTGCATTACTTTACTAATTACTCATCAGCAGTCAGTTAAATTACTTATTTTCCCCAAGGCACTGCCAAACTAAAATTGGGTAGATTGACCGATGGAGACGGATAATCAAAATGTTGATAGAAAGAGAATCTGCATACAACATTGTGTTGGATGTGTGCGTGTTTGTGTGTGCGTGCAGTTAAAAGGAAATGCCCACTGTGTAATGCATTTATAAGTAGCTTCGCCAGCGCCATCTAACAGTTGTTTGATCAAAACATCTCATTCCCCTGTTGAAGGACAGGTTATAGATAAGCAAGCCGACCAGTGTGTGTGTGTGTGTGTGTGTGTGTGTGTGTGTGTGTGTGCCAGAGAGAGCGAGAGACGATGTTTGTGTGTGCAACACTCATCCATCATGCAGACCAAGTGGGGAAATGTAAGGGTACAAATAATAATGGCCTCTGTGATTAGCATGAATGACGGGAAGAAAGAGGATGTAAAGAGAATGAGAGAGGACAAAAAGGCAAATGAAAAGAGTGAGCTGAGAGGGAGGGCCATCATGGAGAAGCTGATAAAAACAGGAGAGTGTGGAGATGGAAAGATAGAAAGACCCGGTTTCTAGTCCTTACCAGTTCAAGGAGGAGATCCCATTAAGCAGGAGACAAGAAGATGGAGAGCAAGCCTGCGATTGTATGTGTGGGCGTGTAATAAACTGCGTGTGATTTAGCGCCAACCCCGAAAACCCCCTTTTTAATAAGGCTTAGTTGTGTTATGGCTGATGCACGGGGGAGAGGAGGAGGTCAGAGGAGGAGACCGGAGAGGATAAAGGAGGAGGAGAGGAAGGACATGAGTCAGAGAGCAGAGCACAGCACTGAAGGTGCTACCGGCAGCATTTAACATCAGTACACCATTAGCGTGTTCATTTATAGGCATTGGAATAATTAAAATTACTAAATGGGTGAGAAAACGGGCAGCGTCTGCTGGCCTCTACGCAAGAAGGGAGGAAGGCCAAAACGTCTAAATTGGTGTGAGGTCATTTTAATGTTTCAATTAGCATTTATTTGTTAATACGCAGCTGGGTCCCAGGGAGTAGAGCGGGTTGTCCAGGGTTGGCAGTTCAATCCCAGCTCTAAATTGTCCAAAATTGCACCCCCATGGTCAGGCCAGCACCTCGCATGGTAGCGTGCTGCCTTGTGTTTGCAGGACTGGCTGAATGAGAGGAACATTGTCAGGCGCTAATGAGTGGCTATTTAAATGGAGTTCAGTTTACCGTTAATGGTGCACTGACCTGGCATCGCTCCACAGTACCACCGACCATCTGAATAAGGAATCATGATAAATCATTTTTTTTATCAGGTTTGATGGATTAGTTGAACAACAGAAAGTTCATCAACAACAATGGCATTAATGTTTTTTTTTTTTTTTTTTTTAAACAGCTGCTTTGCTGCTTCTCTCTGTTTTCTATCATTAGAAATATTATTACGTTGGGCTTTTGGACTGTAGCTCGGACAAAACGAGCAATCTGGAGTTGCACCGTGGCCTCTGGGAACTTGTGATGAGCCTTTGTCACTAATTGTCTGACCGTTCGTAGACTAACGCATTAATCAATAACTGTGTTCGGAAAAAGAATTAAGATTAATCAAATACATAAATACAATAATTTTTAGTTGCAGACCTACAGAGCACCGAACACTTCAGTGCCTCAGAGCCTCAGTGACCTTTGACTCATCAATCCAGCAAATTTAAAAAAAATAATTTCTTCCTCTTCTTCAATGCAGTTACTCAATGTGTGTTATGGTGTTTCAACCAAGAGCCTCTGAAAGTGCTCGAACTGTCGACGCAAAACAGGCCTGAATAGGGCATAGGTCTCGTTAACCGTAATCACACTTTGGCACAATCTGTTTTCCAATGATATGATGATGTCTGAAAAGGTCGCACGGTGGCAGCAGCCACCATATGGGATAACGATCATGTTCAAGTGTTGTTGAGCAAGACACAAAACTCTAAGCTGCTCACTGATTGTGAAGGGCTCTCATTGGAGAGCATCGGCTGCATCGGTCTCAGAAAGCAACCTGGTTCGTTTGTGCTTTACGTTAAATGAATGGATGAGACTTTGCAAAACATGCAATCAGAGAAGTTCTTTGAGAAGCTCAGATAATTTCAAGGTAGCTTGTTGTTATTCTCCCGCGCATTTAAACAAAGGGGGATGAAATGGTAAGCTTTGGTTTGCACACAACTCAGATTTGACTAATTTGCTTGAAATTAAATAACCTTTAAAAGGGCTTTCTGCTGACCTTTCACAAGGTAATCTGCATGTGTAATCTGAACCAGGAAGCCGAGGAAACTTACTAACCGTGTCTGGGTTCCACGGAAATAGATGGATATATGTAGTGTAGTGGCTTTTCTTCAGCAGCTATGTATCAGCTCTTCTTCGCGATTTATGCAATGAGCTCTGAGCTGAGCTCCCTGCACGGAGTCTGTTTCTGTCCAGCGGAGAGTGCAGCTCAGACCGCCCGTCATGTGGAAGTAGCCTCGGGCACGAGGTTTCATCGTATTTGTCCCTGTACCGTCTCCTCAGTGAGACAGCATGTGGACCACATGCTGTCCGTGCAGTTCCTGAATGTTCTGCGTGTGTCATAACACCGGAGGGGATTGTTCAAATGTGTAAGTATGTAATTAGCTATCGTCTGCAAGAGAGAGACAGGTCAAAAGGAAGGGGGGGGGGGATATCCCAAGTTCTCATAAACTAGTTAATGAAAGAACGCGCAAGTGAATGAACACAGTATGCATAGTTATTGTTATTAAATTAGACGCCAATCTGCACCGTTTAGATTCAAAATGACCATTTCCACCAATGCAACGCTGGTCATTTCACAGTGATCTTAGTTGCTACAATAGCAGAATGTCACGGCGTAGGTTTAAGGTATTGATTGAATTGTGAGCATCAAGGATTGGACGACGAAATGTAAGTGACAGGAAATATTATAGTGTCAAACATTCAATGCCAATGTACTGTGTATGTGGGTGGTAATCTCATTTGTAGCCAGTGTGTCTGTACGTCGTAATCTTGTTAACGTGGTTTTGTGGACGCAGGAAGAAAAGCTGGCCGCTTTTGTTCTTCACGAGAACGCACTCAAGACATGTCCTCGCTAAAATGGCAGCGGCAACCTGCGCGTCCGTGTGTGTGTGACGCGTGTTGCAGCCATGTAGCCGTGGGTTAGCGGTGGGCGAGAGCGGTAACGCTGCTTCGGTCATAATAGGATCTGGCGATGACTCATGCACAGCAAAAACAACACATGCTCATCCCTTCCTTCTTGCCTTCCTCTTTACCGTCTCATCTGTCTCCCCCTTTTCTTCTTTCTTCTCCCATTCCTTTCTTTTCTTTTGGTCATCTCTCCTTTTCATCGCCTTTCCACCTCCTCATGTCTCCTCTTATTATCTCATCACGCATCCTTTCCGCTTGCATCCTATCTGTTTGCTGTGTTTCCTGTCTTCTTCCTGTCTCCCCTCTGCTTCCCACATTGTTGCAGCTTTCCTTTCCTGTGGCAGGTTATTTTGTCTTCCTCATACTTTATTTCTTCTTACTCTTATTTTCTTTAAATCCCTGTTTCTTTGGTTGTTTTCTATTTTTTTTTCTTCTTGTTTTGTTCATTTATTTTTTTGTCTCTTCTCCCTTTTTACTCTCTTGTCTCTTTTTCTCTACTATTCAATCTCCTTAAGTATAATACATTTCCTGCCCACATAGATAGCGGTTATTTTCCTAAATCTTCTGGCCATTTTATGTAATTTAGCTGCCAAATGTATTTATAGAAATTAGGAAGAATGTCCTGATGATGCCTCATCCTCTCCCAAAGCATCTGATGGAATCGGCAAATGTATCATATTCATGTCCACTAAATAATATAGAGGAATATAGAGTTGATATGAAATAACTCTGTTATGATATAGCACCATATAAATAAAATTTAATTGAAATTGAATTAATATATATATAATGATACATACAATAATGGGTAATTCAAGACTTCCAAGTCTTCCTATAAAATCCCAAGACATTTTTGCAAATAAAAACGTTCCGTTAATCTTTGTTCGTCGCCGTTACACTCTGCTCACTTTTGCTCCTCCAGGCCTGCTGCTGCACGGCTCACCTGAAAACTCCTCTGTAACAGCTGAAATGTTGCTGCTGCTGCTGCTGGCGTCACTGCTGCTGCTTTTCACAGAGCACTTCACCAGCCCAGTATTCCACCTGAAGTCTAACTCGGGCAAAGTTACTGTTCTCACTCCCCAATTTTCTATTGTGCTGGGTTTGGTGAATGCGTGAGGGGACAGCAGGGTCGTAGCCTAGACCACCAACTCTCTTCACACTTTGCATTCACATGTCTGCCTTAATCCGTTCCACTTGTGTTGGCTGACTGCATTCAGATCAGATCGGATGCTGCAGTGAAAATGCCATTCCTCCCACTCATTGGAACGTGGATGGTGCGTTTAGGCTGCGGCAGTGGGTACCGCAGGGGACGCCCGCCAAAATGAATTGAGCGGCCCTGTGGAGAAAGGTTGAAACGGAATCAATATTTGGAGGAACGTAAGTGACGTCGTGCTGCGGTGGCCAATCACGCAAGCCGGCGATCAGGCTGGAAGTCGTCCAGGTGAAGCAGGACCTTGTTTACCATGTAGCATTGTAGCGTTGCGCTGTTTCTGATTGCCGCAGCGCTTGATTTGGTCTGACTGCAGCCTTAGACTCCCTTAGTCTGACAATCGGACCGAATTGCCATTTTGTTTCTCTTCATTCCTTCAGGCTGACATCACGAACACGTTAGTCCAGCTTTTGGATGGGTGTGATGTGTTGTTTACCCCTAACTATTCAGTAGTGAGTGACGTATCCAACCTGCCAATGTAATTTTCAGTCTTCACGGATTCTGCAGTAACAGTTGCTAGTGCCAACGACCAAGAGCTTTTAGCCATAATTCATGGCCTTCATCGGTGGATTGAGTTCATCTTTTGTATACCAATTTAAAGGTTATTTCTGCATGATGATTCACAACAACAGCTACAGCAATTACATCCACTTTTGTTGCCGATTTATTTTGTCCCTTCTACCTGGAGAAACAGCCACAGATGAGCACAACACCGCTCTTATTTGAATTGCTGAACAAGTCTGGAACCAGGTCTGGAACCAGGCCATGGAATAGTCTCTTTCTGTCATCCATTCTTACTGTTTATGCCGGGTTCAAGAAAAGAAAAACAAGTAGGATGTTGCATTTATCTAACCCAGACACAAACACCATCTAACACAATCATGTCTGCTTCCTGTAGCGTCATTAGGGACAATTATATAAAGATGAGTCAATCACCTGCTCTTAAACATGTCTGCTCCTTTTAATGCAGAGAATAACAACCTGTACAGACTGACTGAGTGCTGCGTACCCGCATCTTTCCCCCGTGGTTGTAAGCATCAGGCAGACTCGTTATATATTCGAGACCGAACCGCTGCAGATGGTTTGTCACCTTGAAGACCCACACATACATGCTCGGTTGATGCAACAGCACAACTGACCCGCTGTCTGTCTCTCTGCCTCGTTCTTGATTAAAGTCTGTTGTGCTCGTCCCGGGCTGATTGCTTTCTGAGGCAGTCCTCTGTGTGACTGATCTGCACACCTCGGAGCCACTTGCAGAAAGAGCAGTTGCAATTTTGTTGATTTGTTTCATGATCCTTGGGCCCTTGGAACCTATTTGAGTCATATTGTCGAATCTCACAAGCACATTGGTATCGGCAAGTGTTCTTTGCTTTATTCCCAGAAAAATATACTTTTTGCAGAGGTATGTGGTTTCTTTCGCCAAACTGAGATTAGCCCTATCCCTGCGGACGAGAGATTTATGGGCCTCCAGAATGACATTTTTGTCAGCGCATGACTCAAGACGGCAGATTTTCAAAACGGTGTAAAGAATTATTCCATGACAAACTCCTCATCGAGGGCCTGGTTTTATCGTTCTCGTTCCATTTGTTTTACAGACATTTCAAATTTCACGATGGTGCAGACTGGGGCCTGTAGAAGTCCCTCATTTCCCATATCGCCAATGTCATCGATGTATCAATCTCACGACCTCATCTCTCCTCCTCTGCTTTTGTCTGAGCTGCTCCCCTGTCCTTTTTTTCCTTTTTGCCTCTTCTCACATCACCCCCTGCCTCAAATTTAGCTTCGTTTTCATTTCTAATGTTTATGTTTATGGTTAAGGAGTGAGGAGTGACCAAGTAAAAGAGGGGTGACATGCGACAAAGGTTCTTGGCCAGATTAAAATCCAGGACTCTAGGGTTACGTGGTTACACGGCACAACTGCTAGGCCACCACAGCACCTCTATTAATCAAACTTTTTCTTTTCTCCCTATGCCATTGTTGCTCTACCTCGCCATCTGTGCCCCATCTTTCTCTATTTCATTTACTTTGGTGCTTTAACACACACATACTCCAAACACCCAATGCTCGTTGTCCCCATTCCCCTCGCTTTTACACAAACGCAATGACATTCAGTCTACCGCTATCCGACAAACCGCCTGTGTGCTCCTCAGTCTATCTGCATCTCGGCTGTCATTATCTGCCAGCAGAGGAAATCATTTGTCTTGAGCAGGGTTCTACATCTGTGCTCCCGTGCATTTGTCCTGAGTCCAAAGCTTAAATTACTGCAAGCCCTGCTGCAGTGCCAACCGCTGCCCTGCTATACCCTGCTGTACCCTTTCCATTTCGTAACAATATCCTACTACACAAACACTGCTTTTCTGCAGTGATCTCTCTACTACCTCCCTGTGATGTTGGACCTAGCTCTGATCCTGTCCTGCTTCTACTCCTAATTATCTGATAAACCTTCTATTCTTTAGTACATTTAAGATTGTTCCACACTAGTCTGCTGTACCATCTCCTCTACTCTTTAACACTCTCATTGACAAGGCCTCCAGTTTTATGAACACATAAGGCTGTGTACTTGCTGTAGTCTGCTATATCTCTGGATACCCTCAGGTGCTACACCTGCTGTACCTTTTTCAGCTCCCCTGCTATACCCCCTGTATACCTGCCTCTAATGTCCTGCCATTCCATTTTAACCTTGCATATCCTCCTGTGTCACAACCACCTCACTAGACAGATAGTTGATATTGGATTATTGATTATGCAAAACCCTGGCTTTAGTTGGGCAACAATGTTTTAGAACGTTCAAGTCAGCAGCTCTTTTTACAGTGATGTATTACAAAATTGGCACACAATGTTAAGGCACAGGTAGTGCTGGTAAAATGATTTGTTGTTTGATGTAGGGGATCTAACGACGGATCTTGGATCCGCTGCACACTAAGCCACTACCTCAGCCTCTGCACCCTTATTTTCAGCCTCATCTGCTACATCCAGAAAACAACGTAACGTAAATATAAATAGACTTCCCTTAAACAGCTTTCCGACCTTTGCGGTTCCCAAAGCGCTTTAAGAGATTAGCCTCACTCGCCCATTCACACACCGGTGGCGACGTAGCTGCCATGCAAGGTGCTGGCCTCCATCGGGAGCAACTTGGGGTTCAGTGTCTTGCCCAAGGACACTTCGACATGTGTTCGAACTGCCAACCCTGGGTTTAATGGATGACCCACTCTACCTCCTGAGCCACAGTTGACCTTACATTTTTAGGGAGACTGGGCAACCCTGTCTCCTAGAAATGACATTAATATACTACTAATTTGCCACTCAATTTAGATAATTCATCAACGTGGTAATGTTTTATTGAACAGATCCGCAAAGTCGCAAAATGCTCACACGGAAAACATTTGCATAGCATTGAATGACAGTATTTCATTTGTTTTCTTAACTATATCATGAATAATGTCCCTAACCATAATAACCCTTAGCCAAAGTGTTGTAGTAGCCTGAACCTAACATCACACAGATTTCTGATCTTCAGTGTATAAATCCACGATCGCCTTCCCTGTGTGACTTCCTTGATTGAAAATACAACTCTGCAGCTGAACACTATCAAGGCAGCTCTTCATTTCCTTCATAACACAGACCAGCAGACGAAATAAGTAGTATGTGAAAATTATTTCTGGGAGACGGGGTTGGCTAGCTATTTCCTTGCTGATCTGATTTTGTGAGCCATTCTGCAATACCTCCTTCATTGTATGTTATACCCACGGACTGTCTGATGCTCATACTCTGCTAATACTTCTCAAAGACACCCATAATTCTGCTTTGCTAAAAGTTTATTAAACAACCAACAAACTGTTAAGCTTAACCCTCTTAAGTCTGATCATTTCATTTCAGCCTTCATGGACTGGCTTGAAAACCAATCCGTAACATAGTTTTGTAAAATAACCATTTGATGAATGAGGATTTGTGAAGACCTTACAGTATATATTGCCACATATTCCCGCCACTCTTCTGCTAAACCCTCTCCATTACAACTCCAAAATCCTGCTGCAAGTTCCATTACATAAGCCAGAGCTCAGCAATATCGCAGAGGATAAGAGAATTGTGTGTGTGTGTGGTGGTGGGGTAAAGGTGGGGGTGAGTAGAGTGCCAGAGAGAGATGGGGGGGGGGAAGGAATGAGCTTTGAGATGGAGAGAAAGGAAAAATCGTAAGGGAATGTGTGTGAGGTGAAAGGGAGAAAAAAAAATGAGGTAATTGAATTTTAAAATGCCCTTTTTATCGATCCACTAGCAAAAAGATACAGCTGCATTTGAACGTGTCGAAACGCAGACTTGCATCAGCCTTCTTCTCCCTAGATAAAGACAAGAAAACAACCTCAAAAACTGTGAAATAAAGAAAATTTAAAAAAAACTGAGCAGGGGACAGAGGGAGAGAAATGTATCAAAAGCAGGAGATGGGCACTTAACCTCCCTCAGCAGCTATAGTCAAGGTGCCTATGAGCAGGGAATTTAAAGTCCAGATTTCCACTAGTAAACGAGTGTGATTTCAGCGGGCAGCATCCTGTTGTGGGACACTTGATTTGACTGTTAAGGCATCAGTGTGCTCCAAACTCAACCCACCCAGCACCATGAATGCCCTCGAGGAAAGTGTGTACCTTCTGTATGATGGCAGGCTTCTCACCTCCACTTTGAGTGTGGCTGTTTTGGAAGAGCTATAAATGCTTTTGCCTTCCACCGTCGTCATACAACACATTAATACCCCCGCCTTTAAGCCATCGATTAGACATTTGTATCTGGCTGCGTGTTGAGTTTTCGCCTTATTTTCATGAGTTGTGATAGGGCGAGTGTTTCTGCATTCCATACTCATTCACTCCAAACAGCCAACGCACCGACTTTACAGCTGCAGCTAGCACTGACCGTGTGTACAGAGTGTGCCTATCCCAAATTTCCTCCAGGGTGTTATGCCATTTTCCTCCAGACCTCCTTTTCTTTTTTCTTCTAGAGTCCGTGCGGTCATGAATTGTAGTAATAAAGCCTTGGGAAAAGTAAACATCACTCAAATAATGGCCATGCGACCACAGGGGAGACCGACGCCTTACAGACATTATTTTAGGCCACTGTCGCACTTGAATTCTTGCACAGCTAAATTGAACTATTCATCAAATGCATATTACTACCGCATAAATGTTTTATTTCATCTGAGCTTGTTTACGTGTTTTATTTCAGTAAAGAAAATGTAAAATATATTTTTCCATTTAATCTTAGCTTTCTAGTTGAATAAATCATGGTGTGTGTGTGTGTGTGTGTGTGTGTAGAACTGAGTGTTGAGCGCACAGTCTCCAAACAGGCCATGTGGATTAGCTTTTTCTATCTTTAAACATTGTTTAGCTCAGGAGCTGCGAAGTAGCACTCTGGCTATATGTGCGTGCATGTGTGTGACTGTTGCTCTCTTTGGATGAGAGAGTGTGAGATGCGAGTGTGAAGGTGTGTGTCTGTTGCTCTGTGATTGTGTGTGTGTGTGTGTGTGGCCCCTTCTGCTCAGCAGTTTAAGCTGCCTGACCTACAGACAGACAGGGCTACTCTATAGAGAGTTATGTCTTATGGCCTTCTCTGCAACACTGTTCTGGTGTGTGTGTGTGTGTCTATGACCATGTTGTGTGTGTGTGTTTTTTATCTACCTACAAACATGACACGTGCTTGACGTCCGCTTCGTTCGGCTCTGTAGCGCCGCACACGGTTCAGTCCAAGCCCTGCTTTTCACGCGAAGGCAAATCCCACTCTTTGTTAAGATAAAACGAATGCTTCATTCTGCGGTGCAGTATTTTCTGCGTGACGTTTGGCCTCGCCATCTGTTTGTCCGAATGCACTCAAAAGCACTCGCAGTTAGTCTCCTCATTTGGCTTCCGCTGAACAAATGCCCATCGACAAGATCAGCATTGGAGCCACTTACACTGACAGTATCTGCACTATGAGTAGCGAGCGGCCCGTTTGCTGCCGATGCTGTCTTCTCGTCCCACGGTCTTAAGTTCAATCCCGGCACCGGCTCACGTGTTGTGCAGAAGTGTCAGTATGGTTTAACCCCCACAAACAAGAGCAAAACCCGAGTGACTGTAAGCTACAAATGTCGAACCAGGCCCCTTGGTATTTATAACAATGGTATGGCTTTGCATTAAATCCCCTATTGCCTTACCGTGTGTGATCAAAAAGTAAAGATAATTCTGTAAGATTCTACACCAAGCATTGGCTATTTGTTGTCCCATATTCAGTTGGATTCTGTCTCAGCTGGTGGTGTTGTGGAGACTCTTGCCTTGTTTTTCTCTGATCTTCACTAATGTTTGTTTGTGTTTTTTGTCTTTCACTACTGAGCCTTGTTCTTTCATTTTTTGTCCGCTCCAGGCAACTATTAGCGCTTGACAGGGGGGTGTTCTCTTTTAGGATTTGTTCTTTTTTGGAATGGCTTCCAACTAATTCTTAAAGTGCTGTATAGAATTTAGATAGGACCTGAGGGTTCTGACATATCGAGGTGAGATTTGGACTGTTATATCGCTGTCATTGAGTTTTGCTGACATGGAAACTGTCCTGAAGTGTTAAAAATGACATGTTTAGACTCTACAACAGCCTGCATATTCAATTCTATAATGATCTATTTCTGTACCAGGTTTCTTAAAGCCTGTTAAAGTTGACTAAATTGACACGTAACACTAAAAATACCCAGAATCCATTGCTCTGGGCAATTATAATTTAAGTAATTGCTGTGAAGTGCTTCTCAAGTAAAGCACTTCCTTTATGTAATCTCTCTGTTTCCTGCTCTTGGATACTTCCCATTAATTTTGCCAATGTTAAGCATTTTGGAAAAACATACGAGCGCAATTAACTGTCTAATGTTTGTATCCTGCCGGCGAATTGCTGTGAAGGAGATGCGTCAAGGACTCTCCTCTGCACCGGATTTGGCTGTGCAGGTTTAAGAACCACGTGTACAATTTAAGAAAAGACACATAATGGGAATAAAAAATAAACAGACATAAGATTGAACACACCACACACTTTGGACTAAAAACCACTCATAAATGCAGTTTGTCAAAAGCAGGTTGATTAAAGAGCTTATTTATTCCAATGTCGGTGTATTTGTTTAATCAAAAGTCTATAAAAGGAAAGTGCTGGCTGTTGTTGGGTTGCCTTAGCTGCTTATGCAGATTTCAGGCAGTTCCTTAATTAGGTTTCAGTTAATTGCACTCCCACATGCAGCTTATAAGTCAATTATAGGCTAAACTGATCGTGGCCTGTGAAAAGGAGCAACACATACACTTGAGTACACACATCCCCCCCCCCAGCATGTCTCACTGCCTGCCTCTCCTCGACTCTCATGCACGCTGCCAAACTAATAATTTCCATGGTGATGAATGCAACATTGGGTTGTGTGTGTGTGTGTTTATTTTTGTTTTGTTCTTTTAGTAAAACAGTGGATGTGCAAGTGGCCTACATTTCTTTTCCTTTTTTTTTCCCACTGGTCCCAAATTTGCAACATAATTGCTAGTATAGTAGTATTTTTATGGGTTGCAGTATTTGTGACATCTTATAAGAGTCTTGTAAAAGTGCACTTACGTTCATATAAACCAACTGAAAAGTGAGAATGTGAGAATACACGAGTACCAAGCTGTAGGTACTCCATGGCACTTTTGAATCTCGCAGTATGACTGCCAAATAAATATTGATGGTTTGGTTTGGATGTTGTTAGTGAGTATTTTACCAATTTGGGGTGATACGTCCTGCAAAGCTGTGTTTGGGTAGGATTAACATGAAGTGATTTTTTTTCCTTTGTGTTCTCAGGGAGCAATGTGCCCTGAAACAATAATTTCATACCTTCATTGTACCAACAATGGTCCAAGATGATCCTCACCATGAAAAATAAAAAATAATAGCAATAGTTCATTGGGAAAACACTTGAAAGTAGATTTTCTGTCTAAGGCTAACCATACGCACACCAGAAAACATAATTTTGTGACTAATGATGTACTTTGTTGTTTAGATTGGAGAGACTTCCATAGTGTTAGATACTCATTTAGCTTAGAATGTCAAAAGAAAAGTACAGTATTGTGTTTTTAGCTCTTCAGAGAGAAAACCTCTATGGCAAATACAAAGTGAAACAGACAGACTTGGTAAACAAACCTTTCAGGGATAGACGCTAATTGAACTCGCTTACATTTTGAGGATATAGCAAACAGCAGGAATTTAAGGCACTATGATGTGGTCTGATACTGGCATTAGGCTAATAAGTTGACCCTGTTGATACAATAAAACCTTTGTAAGTCTGCTCCATTTCCAGGTGGTGTAAGTTATAGTTTGCTAATCATTCTGTTAAAATCAGCTGCTATAAACACATCTGTTCATGGACTTCTTCATGACTCTGGAGAAATACCGTGCTGCTGTAATCTCTGCAGTACTCTTTCTGAAGAGAGCTAGTAGGCAGAGCTTCTATTCCGACTATCGCTAATCATTCTCCTATATTACTCAGACAAGTCATAGCTTCCAATCGTCCATGACCTGCTGTGCAAAGGTGACTGGGCGACCGAGCTCTGGAAGGTCGACGACTATTGTGTCTGCAGCGTCACTGAGCACATTATAGACGATGTCCGACGAGGCATTCTGCAAGCGGCTTTCACCGTTTTCTACCAATTAGCAGCACATTAAGTATCCAGATCTAGTTATATCTCATATGGCTTAATCTCAAGAATAAATTGAGTGCTATTCTTTTACAGTCGTAACTCATCTTCCTGGGATTTATCATATCAGCCTCTGGCATGGCCACAGCTTCAGAGAGGATCTGGGCTGTCGCAGAGCGGAATGGATGCCATTCTTGGGGTTTACAAGTCTCTATCATGGGTTTATTTACAAGTTGGCTTCCATGCTTTGTCCTGTCTATGATCATCTAAAGGTGATCGGGCCGTAATCTGATATTTTATGGTCTGATTCTTGCACAAAAAGAGAAGAAAGCATCAAGACTATAAAATATCAGATTACGGCCCGTGAGTTTGGACTTGAAGTGAAAGTGTTGCTTAAAGTATTCCCTATGAGTTAAACACATCTAGTTGGGACGCTGATTTTCATGTTGGTGCATCTTTTCAAAGCATAAGAATTCAGAACCTCAAGGTGTGTCAATGTGCGTTCTGTGTGAGCAGTGCAAAACTCTCATAGAAACCACAAAGTAGCAAAAAAACCTATAAATGAATAAACGCCCACTGTATTTCCAGCTGAACAGAACTGCACGACCCCGACGTGTGGTCTGAAAACATGCAGCGCTGAGATTAAGATATTAAGATACAGTTTTTATTCTCTCATTTTATGAGCATGTTGAAAATGCCAATACGTTTGACTGCAAAGGCATTTATTTCGCTCTATTTATTGTACCTTCCAGTTTATACAGCCTTAATTTACTTAATGGTTCTTCGGCTGATGAGCAGACATTTCATAATGGTGCCTTTTTTAAATATCACCCTCACAATGACTTGATTTACCAAAACAGTCATTTGTTGGTAAGACATGCTGACAGCTTGCACACTAGATACTGTCACACACACGGTGCTATTTCGCATTGTGCTGCTGCGAGAGAGTCAGACAGCATTCTGAGTCATAATTGGTGTTGATTTTATAATTGGACACATATCCAAGCAATTAATACCCACTGATAGAAATTTCCCCTGGCCTGTTGGATTGCTTTGGTTTCACTGCCACTGAGATGAGAGAGAGAGTGAAGTGGAAGATGGTGTCTGTAACTGCCTGTATTTGCTTGTTCATGTGCGAGTGTTCATTTGTGCCATTGGGCAGAGTATGTGTGTGCATGTGCGTGGTGTCTCTGTTCCAGTTCAACTCTCTGTCTGCATTCATAGTGAAAGCTTACCGGTCTACTGAAGCATAGACACGTAGTAAAAGCACTAATCTCCTGATGTTTGTGTTGTTTCTTTCCTAATACTTGTTATATACTTGGACACTTGGATGACACTGCTCTTTTTGCAATGAAGCATTGAGAACTGAACGGAGGGAAGAGAATGAGATAATGAGCAAGCTGGAGAGAGAAAGAGATGGAACTGGCTACTCGTAGTAGGCCATATACACGATCAGCCGTAACATCCAGACAGCACGGCACCCTGAGCAGACCCCATGTTCAACAAGCTGCGATGCTCTGTGTGTTCTGACTCCCTTCTGTCAGAACCAGCATCACTGTTTCAGCAGTTTGAGCTACAGAAGCTCTTCTGTTGGATCGGACCACACGGTCCAGCCTTCGCTCCCCATGACCCTGTTGCCGGTTCAGCGGTTCTCCTTCCTTGGACCACTTCTGGTAGGTACTGACCCCTGCAGACTGGGAACGGCCCACAAGAGCTGCAGTGTTGGAGATGCTCTGACCCAGTCGCATAGCTGTC
>JAVQJF010114849.1:0-28090 GCA_036023855.1 Gadopsis marmoratus
CCCCCCCCCCCCCCCCCCCCCCCCCCCCCCCCAGGCAATCATTTGTTTTGTTTGAAATCTTAGTTATATTTAAACTTGAATGGAATGGTGGTGGGCCTCCTGTAAATTTATCTGAGCCAGTGACATTTATCCTTAATGTTTAGTTCAGCTGAGAAATATATGTGATATTCTGTTTTATAAGTAAGTGCTTAATTGTAAGTTGTGACATTTTAATCTACTTATTTTACCTCAAAAGATATACTTCTAAAAGAGCCTGGCTCTGATATTTGTGTAATTTCTTTCTTAAACTTGTAGAATTCATGCGAGGATGACAGGATAAACTTTGGGAAGTCCGTTTTGTTATGCATCAGGCTTCATGCAACTTCTGAATTACGCAATGAAATATAAAAATATGTTCCTTTTTATACACTTGAATGTGTCCTTATTCCAGTAATCATATATTTCTTGTGCAATATAAGGTTTGGTCACTTGGTGGTGCTCCATGTTTGTCGACCCCAATAACATTTTTGTGTTAAAGCTTTTTACAGGTTGATTTTATCTCATTAAGCGTGGAGCACTTTAATCAGAATACAACTGACTACACTGCTATGAATATAAATTAAACCTGACTGCCAGAATTGTCCCTGCTAAGGACGAGAGACATGTACAAAGTGTGAGAGAGTCTAGCCAGCGAGGACTTCTGTTCAAACCTTTCAAAGTAAAATCTTTGCTGATAATATAGTATATATTCTGCTAAATTATGATTTAGCTTAGCATATTGAGACATTTCAGTGCGACTTCTTAGACCTCAAATGTCAAATGCGTTCAAGTAAAGTCTAATAACTATAGCCAAAGTCACGAGGCCTACTTTTGGTACCTAAAACAAAAATACGTTCTTTATGTGCAATCTATGTGCGATCTTTCTGGGAAACCTGTTAAAGTCAAAACATTGTAACGTGGCTACAACTCCAAGCTTCCGTTCAGTTTCATTCTGAGGCGCCCGAGTGCAGGCTTTTATTGTGAAGGGCCGGTGCTCGCTGCGTGTGTTGACGCAGCGGCGGGCCGGTGAGTGTGACGCGCCGACGGGACGCTGCTGGAGCTCAGTGAAGCGAGTCTGCTGCAACGAGCACAACACTGGATTACCGCCACACAGAGGTAAGCATGTCCCTGCTCTGGGTCGCTGCTGCTGTGGCCCTTTAATATTTGTTGGAATGTTTCTTTTATTATTATTATTATCATCATTATTATTATTATTATTATTATTATCATCCCATGCCCGCCTTTTGTTTTCCTTTCCTTTTTTATTTTTTATTTATAACAGCTGACTGTGTTATTATCGTGTGACGCAAAACCAGCAGCACGTAACGCATTTCTCATTCGTCACTCGGTCATCCAGTGTGAATTCGGAACATTAAGTGCTTTTATGAGTCAGCCCATTCGGGGTTGTCTTTGGGACAGTTGCTGCAGTAAAGGTAGATATGCGACCGGCCATGGGCGCCGCACTCTGAAGCTGAACCCAAATACTCAAGCGTGGGAATTAAACCTGACTTTACACCATGCAGAATACTGCTGTCATTGAAAAAGAAAGAAAGAAAGAAAGATTCCTTTTCTAGCGCGGTTGTTTCTTTGAGTTGTCGGGCAGCAGCGAGGCTTATCAGCGGGTCGTTGTGAGTCATGCAGGCTGCTCCACATGCATCCAGTGAGGCTGGGACATCAGGACCATGCACTTAATGGTATGCATATTATGCGGCATGGGGGCGTTATGAATAGTTAAATAGATAGTATTTCACTGTCATATTTATCACAGTGTTGTCAGGTTGGACTGTAGCCTTTGCCATCTTTGATTGGATGATTGTGAAGGTGGAGAGGTGCTGAATGCAGGAGGAGGAGGTCTGAGTCCATGTGGTGCATTAGCTGCTGCTTTAACACACAGTTCAAGGAGGTTCCCAGTGCAGTTTCTGTATCCCACCTAGCTGAGCAGCTGGGTTGTGCAACTGCACAGTAGTAATGGTGAGTTATTGACACAGTGGACCCGAGCGCTCAGTGTTCTAGTCTGAAAAAGAAACAAGTCTGCCTGAAGCCTCATATGAACACCATGTGACAGGAACAAACCGCCTCACAGCATAAGTGTGTGAAAGCATAGACAATCAAATATGCTCACCTCTTGCTGTACTGCAAAGCGCCTTCAGAATACGCTTTTTGATGTATTTGAAAAAGAGGAAATTGAACTGAAATGAAATAATAATGAATAACGCATAACACTGGCAATAAAAGTAATTGAAGTTCCAGGGTTTTTTTTATATCCTGACATGTCCCTCAGCATGAAGTGTCCGTCCGTGTTAAGTGCACCTCAGTTTGCGGGTGCCATTAAATCCCAGTAGAAGAAGATGCAAACTGAGTTGTTCCGCTGCCAGTGAGCTGCGTCATTTTCCTCTGAACCACAGCAGATGCATTTGCCTCTGCCTGTGCTTTCATTCATAATTTTACTACCGCAATGATTTCTCTCTCACTCCGAGGCATCTGAGTAACATGACGCTAAACTCGCTCGATCAAATATTAACCCCAACACAAATAATTCATCAAACCGCTTCGAGGACTGAGGCAAAGCAGTCAGACGGATTTTCTCCATGTGGAAGGCACATTGCAGGGCATCTCACCGTCTTTTCCTTGTCTTATCACATGGTTACACTGGACACATTCGATAGACATACTGTATCTAAACCGTGTTTACTCAGAAAGAACAGGACCTCCATTAGCATCCTGCATGTTCAAGGACTTGATGTGTGACCAAGCCTCAAAGAGTTATTGTTATTATAAATTTTTACTTGTGTTCACTCTGCTTACTGCCGCTACTGGATGACATTATACAGTATTTTCAGGTTCACAGTAGCAGGTGAGCAGCGTGTGAAGCGGGCTCCTGGTTGACAGGAAAGGAGTTGCAGATGTTTACACAGAGAGGGTGACAGATACACCAGTTATGTGTGTTTAAGTTACAGTTGTTCCAGTCAGTCACTCAAAGAGCAGCCATGACCCCCGGTGACCTTTGTGCGCATGTCGCTGTGCAGTTAAAGCAAGCACACTGTGAGCTATGTGACGTAGCATTTCTTGGTAAGACTGAAAGAATTCAGCATGTGTATGTATCCAGTTTAGAATAGTGCAATTCACCTTTTACACTAGTTCATTTATTATTTATTTTAGCCTCAGTGCAAACTACCTAAGGTTCTGACTCAGGGTATGTGTGGGGTCTTAAAAATTATTAAAAGGTATTAAATCAGTTTAGCAAAGATTTAGACCGTTTTAATATGTTAAAACCTCTTAACATGCATTTTACAAGGTATTATTTTTTGGAACATAGATTCAGACAGCCTGCCTATGATTTAATATAATTTATGGCTAATGTTGTGTTTAGGCCAAATGGAAATGTTTGTTAATGAAAATGTTTTGTTAATGACAGAGAGTGTGAGTATGTCACTACTTTATTCTCTTGAGTTTTGTTCCCTCCCGGCCCGATCTGAATTAGGTCGAACTAAGACTGTTATGCAATCTCAAAATAAATGTACTGGTATAATGCTGTAAATTAAAAAAAAGTTATGGTGTGTTGCTGATAACCAGTTACAACTTGTGACTTTGTGGTCTTAAAATGTGTTGAAAAGGTCTTAAAAGTTCTGGAATTTAACTTCAGGATTTCAGCATATTCCCTGGGTGTTTTTTCTTTTTCTTTTTTTTTTCTTACAGTTTCTGGGAACAGTTATGTTTTTAGGTGGTTTAATATGTCTCAACAGGATTTCAGGGTGCAGAGTAAAAATGAATATTCAAACATAACATAAGTTTGGAACTCGCTTATATAAGCCAGTAATATCTTGTTCTTGCTTTCGCAAAGACGCAGTAAATCAAGGTCAAAGTGTTGCATTTCAGTCTTTTGAGCTTGACAAACAGGAATGATAACCTGTGGAGTAAGGCCGGGACCTGTTGGTGTGAACCCAGCACTGCTGTTAATATTTGATCAAGCTTGTTCGGCGTCACGTTACACAGATACCCTAGATTTGACAGGAGCAACCCCCCCGGAAACATGAATCTCAAAACGGAGTTCCAAAGATTTGCTGAAGATTTGTCAGCTGGCCTCCAGATCAGCCAGTCTTGTTTTTCCAAGATGAGAAACATTTCCTTTGGAAATCTGACACTGAATATCAGAAAATATGAACTAGTACGTTTTATTCAAGTTAAATTACCACGCGGGTTATGACATATGTAATAAGCATTTGCTCCCTTTGCCAAATCAGTTTGACCTGTTGCTTTGACACATATGAGAAGATATAAGTGTAGGCCGACTGTACCCATGTGTGTAAACTAATGATTAGCAATTATTAATTGCAGTTCTGAATATACTACAGTTAAAGTGGACAACAGCAAAATAATTATACTCTTCTCTTTGTAATGTATTGTGTTAAAAAGCACCCTAATTATTAGTCAGAGGACATGCATGTCAACTGCTTAGTGTCGCTGGATGTTAGCATGACACTGGACAAAACCTTTGTAGTGAGAGCATTTTTAGAAAACAGCCTCTTCTTTACTCTGGAAGGCTTTGAATCAGGCCGGATGTTTCAGCCAGACACCAGGTTTCTGTTTTCACTCCATTAATGTTACAACAGGTTGCTTAGCAGCGCCCCTCCTCTCCCCCCTTGCACTCTTTCTCCATCTGCCGCCATTGGTTGAAGTGGATGGTGAAGTGAAGTGTTATGCTTTGGCTTTTCAAGGTCCATGGCACAAAGAAGCACCCCCCCCCCCCCCCCCCTCCCTGATCATGGATGCATGTAAACAAGGAAGTGAAAAGACAATTTATGCTGCAGTGATGGATTTAAGCCGCACCCCCTCCATCCACCAACACCACACCTCCACCCTTCTCCCATGTGTTATATGTCAACGACTGGTGGAAAACAACAGCATCACACCTGCCGTAGGCAGATATTTTAATAAGAAACAGCATGTGTCCATACTCATCATCACGCAAACCAAACCAGAACTATCAGGCAACAGTGATGCACAGCAGGTTTATGAATCTCTCACTACAAAATAGAATAAACAGTAGTGAAGATCTGATATCTGTGCTGCCACCTATGAGGCCTGGCTGTTAGTGATGGAGCAGCCTGTTGTGTTTGTGTCTGGCTGTGACGGGACGAGTCAGACTGGGCCGGCATTCCTGAAATAGACAGATGATGGGGACCCGCTGGAGCGCCGCTGCACGCTCACTTCACACGAAGATACCTTCGTAGCACTTAAAATTGCTGGATTATCACGTCGCTGTTTATATTCACGTTTAGCCGCCATATCCTATGACTCAATTAGCAAGTAGTCCTGTCACATAGGCGCTCGGAGAGTTATATTAGGGAACACGCTCAGAGCTTCCAATCCACGTCAGAGTCAAAACATCCAGCAGAGATGAGGAAACACTTTCAGCACTCTCTCAGACAATGATTTGAATTGTCATCGCCACTCACCTAATGTGCAGTACGCCCTATTATCTGAGCCAGGAGGAATATTTCGTGCACAGCTGAACTCGTTATCTAGCGACCCAAATTAAAAGCCAGTATATAATGTCAAGGAATCTATCCTTATATTGTGGTCCTTGAGGATTTTCTCCCAATTATGTCACCTACTGTATCCCATCTCCTTATTTGCTCATAAGCTTTTCTTATTTTGAATGTTTCACTTAACGCCTACAAAAGTAAACTCTCTAAAGAGACACGGCTGGGCTACTTGAATATACAGTTCAATGTTTATCCTCGCCTGTGATCCAAGGCTTCTTACTCTTGGAGTGTAGCCTGGAGCCCTCGCTGTGAAGCTGTATCGCCCTGGGTAAACTGTCAGCTCGCTGACATTCTTATTGCACTGGCTCTAAAAGCCTAGCAGGCATGTTATAAGCAGGCTGGCTCGCTCACACAGCATCTGTAACAGGCGGTTTAGTCCGTGCAGCCAACTGCTGTCCTCCCCAGGACCTTCACACGTGCCAACCAAGTGTTCCCTGTCCCGGGGATCCGGCCATGGTCACGCCCAGTAACTGTCAGTGCATCTCATGGACTGGCAGGCTGCGAGCCTCTCCAAGCGCTGAGGGACACATCTCTCATTGGCTGGTGTGTCAGCCACTTTTGTTTTTTTTCCTCAGCACAAAAACATTTTATTCCTAAAACCCTCAAACATGACAGGGAGACCACAAACTCGTTAAGCATCTATGTTTCATTAGGAGAGGTTCAAGTCATTCAAAGGCATAGAAGCAGTGTTCATATAGACTCAGTTTAAGCTCTGTCCATAATCAGCACAAATGCGTAATCCTGCTTTGAGGCCTATAATGACTGCAGTGTGTAAGTAACATACATTTCCTTTTATGCTGCAGTTGTTTGAAATGAACTTCAAATAGCTTGGTGGAGGAATGTGTAGAATCCCAGGCTGCTGTCCAGCGTGGAAGCTGTTTATGGAAGAGGGTTGAGAGGGCGGAGGGGTAGGTGTGGGTCTCGTCTCAATTAGGGGGGATAAGCCGCCGCTCCGGAGCGGCCCTTTCGAGCCATGTTTGGAGCTGTTCGGTGGGATCCACGCGCAGCGCCGGGTAGCTTCTCTCCTCTCTGCCATTTGTTGACAAAGCAGAAGTCAAACGGCGTTACGTAACAGCCCTTTCTCTCCGCACAGAGTGCAGCTGAGCGTGAGATGAGTGCTCCTTTGTGTTAACATAGCTCACTTTTAAGGCAGCCTCTGACTGCGGCACAGAGACCCCCTGCATGAACTACATCATAGTTCAACTTGGTAGCACCCCGCCTTCGTTTAGATTTTACCGGGGGGAGAATCGGGTGCCTCATTCAGATAAAGCGATTGTTGCTTCCAATAGAGAATGCTCTGGTCCACTGGATATGACATCGAAATATTGCATCATAAATAAATTCAGTGAAAAATCCATTTTCATGAAAGATGTACTGTATCTGCTAGGGTTAGAGCAATTTGGTGGATGCCATCCACTTTGTTTTTCCCACATCTGATAAGATGGAACAGTCTTCCTGATCACAGCAACATAACAGCAGCCAGATGTTTTATTTCATTACTGTAATGTAAGAACTTAATCATGTTTCTTGTGAATTAATTCTTCAAATTAAGTGACACTACTAACCAACCTCTATTCTGAAGAGGTGGTTGGTCACACAGCTTTAGAAAACTAGAAAAAACAAGTACTGTAAAACAAAGGAATAACTTATATATAGGAATAATTTATATATTTACAGATAAAGGCACAAATATCAGCGAAAAACCTTCGTATCAGCCATCAAACAACATGCATTAGACTAAATGTAAAAACAGTTTAATAGTAATTGATAATGAAAATAATGATTAGTTGCAGCCCTAATATGTTTCAATCTGTTGTATCTACATACACATGCAGCTGCATGTTCCAACTATCTCACAGTTGTTATGATTTTCTAAAAAGATTAATGTATCATAGATAGAATCACACATTAAGATGCAGTCAGTAAATGTAGTAGTTCATCGTGTTCACTGAGGTATTCAGACTTATGGACGGTTGAGTCATCCAGTAGCAAATTCCAGCCGTCCTCCAGTGGTCTGTCTGTCTCTCATCTACTGGCCCTGCAGGAGCATTTGGAGGGGGCAGGAGGATTTTATATAGTGGGCTGCACAGTTATTGAGTAGGTGCCACATTCCCAGGTGGCATGTGGTGACAGGTCCATCGGGGCACGCCTGTTGTCAAAAACAAACAGTCCCCCCTACATAGCGATGGTCAGGGTCAAAGCCGGGACCGTCCCACCCTGGACGAGAGCCTCAAAGCTCAGCTCGAAGTCTCAGGAGGCTTCAGAGGGACCTGGTGTTCGTGGACTAATATTGCTGTGCGCATCATCAAGTAGGTAATGCGCCGCCCTAGATCCGCGGCGATGCTTTGGGATGATCATAGGGAGATGCTTGTTTTGGGAAAGGTATTTTAGTGACACCCGAGAGCGTTCAGTTGGAGATTAGTGCATCTATGTATGCGTGTGTGTGTGTGTGTGTCACGTAGTAGCGGAACCGAGAGCTACAAATGGGATGACTCATCTTGCCTTTGCTGCGTATTCCTGCTTTTAGGTAATCACACAGCTTTGAGCTGAGAGGGCATTCCATCAGCTGAGAGTTCCTGGAATCTTTACTGATCATTTTTGCACAAGAACAACACCTGCACTGTCAGAAATGGTTTGTTCAAGGTTTCCCAGGTCTGTGAATTTGGAGTTTCCAGAGAGGAACGGAAGACGTCTGAGCTCCGTGGGGCCACTTGCAGCTGTACTTTGTGCCCGTTTTAGTCTCTTTCTCATTTTTAAGGAAACGCCAATATACAGTTTGATTCTAGTCCTGGTGTGTTACTGGTATGAGACTACTGGTCTAATCTAACAATGTGAGGTCACAATGCATTAGTTCACCAAGCCACCCTGGTGGAGAATGTGAGCTTAAAGCTAAAAAAAATACTTTAGCTTTAACGTCATATCCATTTTTTTTTTTTTGCCTTAGAGATCAGCCAAATGTACCCTATTAATGAACCAGAGACATCCAAAAGCTCACTAGATCATGAGAAGTGATGGTGCATTTAGGTACATTTGGCTGACAAAGTCTTATTTTCCTGTTTGTCTTGGCCCAGTGACTGCAGCCCCCCCCCAGAGCTCCTGCACTGTTCTCCTCTTTTTCCCAGGCTGGATGGATGGCGTACTTTGCCTGGGCTCTGCTCTGAGGCATCTCTTCCTAAAAAGGCCAGGGGTGATCTCTGTTCTCGTGTGTTTATACAGCCAACTGAACACTGCAAGCTGTCATCTTCCCATTATCCATCATATGTGAGAGGTTCTAATACTCCCACGTCTCTCTTTATTCTGTGTATTCATCATCTTGGGGTTCATCTGAGGATGCAGAGGAAGTAGAGCCCAGACCAGTGTAAGCACTCCTCAAAGGAATCTCTTAATGGTTTTGGAAATGAGGTCATGGATGCGTTGCCTTTCTGGGATGCAGGGGGTCAGGAAGCAACTTGGTTTTATTAAAGAGAGGGGAAATAAATACACAGAGCTTCTGATGCTCAGGGACACCTAAGCTCCAAGACTGGAAGATGTTCTTTGAAAGGTTTTTGCTTTGCGTCCCCGTGGGACTTGTTTGGCATTTCTCCCATTTTCCCTCATCCATTTAGGCCGAGGTTTCCAGCTGCAACATGAGTCCCCTGCCTGTTCTGCAGGTTGACTTATTTACCACCATGTGTAAGCAAAGCGCACACACAGGAACTCCCACAGAAACTCAGAGTGGAGCGAGCAACAGTACATCTTCAATCATTCTGGATGGATTTTGCTGGTCATGCTTTTCTCCATCACCATTACCCAGAGCCTACAAGCAAAAACACTATCAGTGTGCATCTGTGCGTCATTTGTGTGTGTGTTTGTGTCTTGACTCAGTCGGTGCTTTCCTTGGTCCTTTTCAAAGAGGACGTCTCCTAAATCAGAGCACAACGGGAGGCCCATTGGAGCAGTGGGAAGTGTTTCTCAGCTACTTTTCTGGTGGCCTTGGTGTTGCTTCTGTATGCTCCACTGATGCAGCTCAGATTACCATATGTTTGTTCTCTCTCACACCCTCCCTTCTTGTTCCTTAAAGGGGAACACTGATAACAATTTAGAATTCATATCATTGGTCCAAGACAGGCCAGGCTTCCTCCCAAAACCGGAGGAACAAAAGGGATGCAAAGCGAGTCTTTGGGTGTCGTCAGAGACAAAAGTGGCAAGCCCACAATGAATGACATCAGTTGCACCTACAAAATGATTATTAGCTGTTTATCTTTTTACCTTACCTGAGTTTTAACTGATAACAGAACCATTTCATTTGAAATGGTTGAAATAGTCATTATCCACAGCAGATTGTTTTTTTAGTCTTTATAATCATAGATATTGTGGTCGAATACCGCATGAGTAACAGTGATATTGGACTGTAAGGACGCAGTCAACAGATTGTCCTGACATCTGATCTGTGCTGCTGTTTGCTCCCTTTGCTCTGAATTTTAATATCAGTGAGATGAGTTTTTATAGCACTTGTCAGGGTAGTACCAAGAAAACATCATTTTTTATATTAGACTTTATTAGATTTTTCCATATGAAACACTAGAGGCTTTAAAAACAAAGCAATAACTTTTCTATTAATGATAAATTAATAAATAATACATAAAATATGGAGTCTGTTCACGGAGATTTAAACTCCGATTAGATTTAGACAGATGCGTGAAAGTTCACCGCCATCCTGTCTGGCTGCATTGTATCTCATTTCAGCGTGTAACCCAAACATAGGAGTGCTTCCACAATTTCATTAGCTGCGTGTGGTCCCCAATTACAGCTCCTGGTTGCAGCAACTCTATTTCTACAGTAGGAGCAACAGCCAAGTCGGCCCTTTCAAGAAGTTGTTTCTATGTTTAATATGGCTTCAACGCTCAGTCTTCCATGATGAAATATGCTGCATGCTGCAAGCCGACACTGCAGCAAAGCAGTGGCCTGGATACCGAACTCACCCTGATCCAGAGTTACAGAGTTAGTTAGATCCTAAATATCAGCGGAGATATGCCGAGTACACAACCATTCTTTTCTGCATCTTTTAATATCTGCGTGCTGATGTTTGATGATATGTGCAGTGTGCTTCCCAGAAATCAGCTCCTTTCCTTGGCAACACAGTTGAATATTTGCATCCCTGTGTTTCCACTCCAGGGCTCTCCAGAAGGGGGCAGCGTAAGACCAAAAGCATCTAACAGTAAGCCCTCTCACTCTGAGTTGCCTAATTTATGAATTTAGTAATAGTGCGTTTAATAATCATTTAAACTTTTATCGGTACATAATGTGCCAATGCCTTTCATTCCTTCTATGCTTCTACATTTCTTCCCTCTTAATAAGGTAAGGCATTTACTTTGTAATCTTTGTCTTTGTGTGTGTGTTTTTTTGAAGACCCCTCAGGTCCTAAAACGGTCTGCGCTGTCAGGATCACGCCTCTGACAATCATGAAAGGCTCTCCTGACCTGATTCCTTCCTCAGGTGACGTGTCCCTCCGCCTCATCAATCTTTCAGTGCCTACAACTGTGGGACACCTCACACCCCCAAAGACATCTTAGAAGGATGCTTTAAAAACTCACTTGTTAGCAATGTGGCGCCTCTTTAATAACCTGTGTTGAGATACAGGACACGCTGCAGCTGCTCCACTTCCAGCTCTGACAGTGTGATCATGGCAATTAGTTTTACGGGACAGTAGGATATTAATTTGATGACCTGTTTCTGATGTTGCACTTCTATTTTGGTCATTTGGGGCATGAGGTAGCGATAACTTGGGCTCTGAAGCAGGAGTGCACTCTGAGAATGCCAAATACAAGACCGCTATGCCTTGAACAATGAGGAGCTGTAGCAGTGAGACTGTTATTTTGAATGTTTTCAGATCTGGACCCCAGCAGAGTGTGCAAAGGGAAAGGAGTCGTGACTCTAAGGGCCACCCTCGTCCACATAGATGATGAGGACTGCATCAGCCAGGAGGAAGAGCCAAATGTCATCACAACGCCAAGTAAGTCAGAGCGAATGCCACAGCTGTTTCATAACAACTCTCCACATGATGAAAAAATATTTGGAGGTCAGTAACAGTCGCATGGACACGTGAAAAAAAGGCCACGTTGCTGCAGAATGTGGACAGGGAGTGTGAAGCTTGCTGTAATTTCAAAAGCATTTCATCATGTCAAAATCCTCACACGCTGTTCAGAGTTCTGTTTTGCTGTCAGGATTATATAACTCGTCACGTTTCGAGGTGCATGCTCAGTCGCAGGGCACACTCTTGTGTCGTGATAAAGGGCGATTGCTCATATTTTCATGTGAGTGTCAAAGAGCTTGTTTGTTGCGGCCTGCCCACATTGCACTTTGGAGCGGGGCGCCTTGACTGTGGGCTTGTTTGTTACGTAGAGTGCATTGGAAACGGACTGGAGGCTGGCCAAGGCTTTTGGAGATGCTTTAATTGTTGTAGAGCCTGAATATAAAGGCCACTGGAACAAACGGCCTTTGCAGCTCACTGAATAGGCGCTTTGTTCTGATGACAAAGACTGTGGGAGAATTTTTTCTCTTTCCTGGCCATATTAACATCTCTGTGCAAGAAAATCCCCAAGCGAAGCATTCACACCCTGCGGAATGAAATGGAGATTTATTTGATGAGCAATTAGCTGTTATGGTTTTCTGGTTTGCTGTTAGGGGTTCACTGAAATACTGTACTTCTTAGTGTCATCCTCAGTGTTTTTATGTTCTTGCTGCACTGGCTGCACTCTTTTTAGGTGGCTGGACAAACCAGATTAATGGAGACAGCTCTAAAGCAGGACTGGCTGAGGGAGGCAGCAACATCACAGCTGATTTACCTCCCGTAAGCAACACTCAGTGCCAGGTACGTTTACTTCCAACCCGTTTAACACAGAGATCTTTGTCTGGCTCGTTGTGGATTTATGAGAACTGTGTGATCTCTTCATTTTGAGGCCTTGAACTTTTGTGGATTTTACAGTGTGTTTTCTGTTACTTTCAGGCCATTTCACCAGAAAGCATAAAAGAAAATCGGGCTCCATCCTACACTGATGTTCAGAACTGTATCACGTCGACATCCAGCTCTGTTTATCCGTGCACTAGCGCCGTTAACCCCACCATAGTCCTGCTGCAACACAACAGAGGTGAGCACACCAGGCCGTGAGTTGGGCATGACGGGTATCAAGAAGATCTCGCTTACATGTCTGTGTGGTATTTCATAAGCCGAGCTTCACTGCACTCTTAGCTAGTTTGCGTTGTCCGTGATCCATTAGTGTTGTCTTGCTTTACTTTTGCTTCATTGCTTAGTCACATTTTACGTTCCTGTCCTTGCCTGTCTTTGTCTCGCAACAGAGCAGCAAAAGCATCTTTCTCATTTCGAAGGTATGCACCGGGGTCTTGGTGATGTGATGCTATACGAACAGATATTTGTGATGTGTTTTTGATGTGTTAGACTCAGCCAGCAGCAGTCCTGGTTTTATTACAGAGCAGTATTATTTGTTCCCTGACTGAACCATCTGTCACCCTCCTACTGCCGTGACACATCCAGCTAAATGTGTTCTCCACAATCCTCATGAAGTGAATGAGTCAGGTTTCAACGTGTTAAAAATATTGGAAATGTTTATAGAATAATGTCCCAGACTAAACACAAACATCATGGCAATGGGTTGGGTTTTTTTCTGCATATTTTTCTGCACGTTGCTATTTCCAGACCAGCGTCAGACCAGATTTAATGTCATGTCTGTTTTCTACATGGGAACGGTGCAGTATAAAGGTTACCATGAGGGCCATATTGAGATTTGACGTTTTGTTCTGTCTTCCACTTTCTTGACACCTGACCTTGACACCGAGTGTCACATGTTGCACGTGTGCTGCAAAGTTTACCTTTGGGTCAGCGGTTCGTATTATCGACTGCCATTACTGCCATGAAATGAGGAAACAAGGATAAGGATGGAAGCTTATAAAAGGTCAAATTGCAATATTCTAACCATGGTGTCTATATGGTTTCTATATTTTTTGTAAAAGAAATGCATACATTTTAGTCTTAGACTTAGACTTTAGACTTTATTGTCATTTGAGTATACAACAAGTGTATACAGAATGAAATTTCATGGCATAGTCTCAGCACAGTATTAAAATATATTTAAAATCTACAAAAGATGTGTATATGCATATACAGTGATATATATAAATATAGCATAAATAAAAATTGAACTATAAAGGTCAAAATATACAGTAACGTACAGCAGTAATTATAAATATAACTAAAAACAGAATAAGACTGAAAGCAATGTCCATTTAATAGTTCAGCAGTCTGATGGCCTGAGGGAAAAAGCTGTTACAGAACCTTGTGGTCCTGCACCAAATGCTATGGAACCTCTTTCCAGAGGCCAGCCGGGAGAACAGTCCATGGTGTGGGTGTGAGGAGTCACTGATGATGTTTCTGGCTCGCGACAAGCAGAGCTTTAGTGCGATGTCCTGAATGGAGGGAAGAGAAGTCCCAAGGATCCTCTCCGCTGTCCTCACCACTCTCCTCACATTCTTCCAGTCAGAAGCACTGCAGCCTCCACACCACACAGAGATGCAGCTCGTCAGAATACTCTCTATGGTGCCTCTGTAGAATGTAGTGAGGATGGGCGGGGGCAGGTGGGCTCAGGATCCTGGGCTCAGGGTCAGGTTGTCGTCTCTGCACCATCCCACCAGCTGCTCCACCTCCTCTCTGTAGGCCAGGTCGTTGTCATCCCTGATGAGGCCCACCACTGTTGTGTTGTCTGCAAACTTCACAGTGTGGTTGGTGGCAGACCTGGGGACGCAGTCATGTGTCATCAAACTGAACAGCAGAGGGCTCAGGACACAGCCCTGAGGAGAGCCTGTGCTGAGGGTGATGATACTGGAAGTGTTTTGTCCGACCCGCACTGACTGTGGTCTGTTAGTGAGGAAGTCAAGCAGCCAGTTGCACAGGGGAGTGCTGAAACCCAGGGGTCCCAGTATGTCTACCAGATGTTGTGGAATGATCGTGTATAAATGCCATCCAGGAACAGCATCCGCACATGAGTGATCTTCTCCTCCAGGTGTGCAAGACTCAGGTGAACAGCGGAGGAGATGGCGTCCTCAGTGGAGCGGTTCGCCCGGTAGGCAAACTGGAACGGGTCGAACATGGGAGGTAGTCTGGAGGTGATGTACTCCTTTACCAGCCTCTCAAAGCACTTCATCATAATGGGAGTCAGTGCAACGGGCCGGTAATCGTTGAG
Source organism: Gadopsis marmoratus (assembly GCA_036023855.1). Lineage (NCBI taxonomy): Eukaryota > Metazoa > Chordata > Actinopteri > Centrarchiformes > Percichthyidae > Gadopsis > Gadopsis marmoratus. The sequence goes on from JAVQJF010114849.1 coordinate 14,798, forward strand.
GGAAGAGATTTGAGGTTTTTTTGGCACTGGGATGATGGTAGCAGTTTTGACACATGATGGAACTATTGCTTGGTCAAGTGAGGTGTTAAAAATATCCCTTAGAACACAAGCCAGCTGGTCTGCATATTCCCTGAGCAGGTATGTTATCAGGGCCTGGGGCCTCCCCTCAGAGTCTTCCACACATCGGCTGTGTCAAGACAGAGTGCCTTTTCTTCCTGGTGGGGAACGGCCTTTATCCGCAGGACGGCTATTTAGTGACTCAAATCTCCCAAAAAATGTATTGAGTTAATTTAGGAAGTCCGCACCAGCTTCGCACGCAAGAGAGGGGGCTATCTTGTAGTTTGTGGTAGCCTGTATGCCTTGCCACATATTCCTGGTGTTAGTGGCGTCGTGGAAAAAGTCCAGGATCCTATGACTGTAAGCCCACTTTGCTAGTCTGATGGCACGGTTCAAGTTGGCTCTCGTTGTCCTCAGTGCCTCCCCGTCGCCAGACTTGAAGGCTGAGTTCCGTGTCTTCAATTGTGTGATATTTGTCAGGTATTTCATGTCATTCCTACATATGTTTTCCCCAAGTTGGATATTCTAATCATTTCACTCACTCTTCTTTATTTTGTGGTACAAAATTAAAGCATTCTGTGATGAAAAAATTGAACGGTTTATGAATTGTGTGTATAAAATGCAAAATATGTGTTCAGTGGCACAGCACATTATGTTGCAGCACATGACATACGGCACCCAGAGATTCTCCATGTAGGCTGATACACATAAGAATTAACTGTAACTGTATTTGACCCAGCTCTCACACACCAACACTTATTTGTTTCTCATGCCCAACGTTAGCTGAACTAAATGGGATACTGCATTTATTGATATGCTTTTCTTGCTATGATAAAGCAAAATGTTTGCAGTGCTAAAGGTCTATTATGTTTATTGCCTGCCATTTACTGTATGCTGCCCACGTTATCTGTACATCTTGTCATGCAATACGTGAACCTGGTCTTCACACCAGATCCCTAACTTTAAATGTTTTTAGCATTATCTGACATTTCACTAGAAATGTGCTGGGAACGTTTGAGTTCTGTCTGGCTTACAGGTTTTAAATGGGTTTCTTTTGTTCATTTTGTTACAGACCCAACCCCAGAAAGGGACAAAAGCCCAGATCCTGGGAGAGACTCAGTCAGTCCAGTCCCTGATATGGACTGGAAGAGGCTGCGGCTATCACTGCACTCCCCCGTCCTCAGTCCTCTCAACAAGCCCATTGTACCTGTACGGGTGAGCAACAAAACCTACTGTCAAATAAAGACTAATCTACTAACCCACTGCAGGTGTTTAATGCGTGTTTTGTTCATATGACACATGAGTCTTTAACGTTACAGTCAAAGAGTTAGGATTTATATTATGCACATTATTAGACTTTATTGAGATATTTTTGACTTGTCATAGCAGGTGACGCACAGGTGTAACTAATCACATTAGCAATGGCACATTGCATGAAGAGCACAAAGTCGATGTATTTGTCTGCCATCCTCACTTGTTTGATATCAGTTTAAAATCTCCACATCTTAACTTCAGAACACTGAAAAGTCCAAAGACTGGTACAAGACGATGTTCAAACAGATCCACAGAATACCTGGTAAGAGAAAATCATCGTTTCCCCCTTTTGTTTGTCTGATCATGTTGGTGTCCAAGCCCTGTGTGTGTTTCTAAATGTGTTTGTGTGTTATGTCACGCTGTGTTCTATCTCCCCATCACTGTGCTCAGAGCCTATTGAGGAAAACCCTTACCGCCCCACCTACATTTTCCCTGAGAGCTATGACATTCAGATGAAATCAAAAGGTATCCGATGGTAGCGACTCCGCTCTTGTTGGCTTTATTGATCTGCAGCCTTCCCGGGCCCTTTCAAATACTTTAGCTGTGTTTATTCTGTCATACCGTGGCAAGTACAAAACCACGTACCTTGAAGATGCCCAAAGTATTTGAAAGGCTTTTTATCTAATCTTCTCTTCCATTCCATAGAGCCGCTATATCCATACGTTTTAAATACACTGCTGGTTTCGTGCAGATTTCCCGCTCTAACTCAGTTTGGCTGTCCTCGTTACAAAATCAGGAGGCTTTTTGGATTCAATAGACCTTTTTCACAGAAGACAGTTGGACATGTCACAGTAGGAAAAGCACAGGTGTAAATGATCAAATGAATAAACGTAGCTGCTTCAGTTTCACGGTCCTGGTAATGTTCATGCTGGCTCACTGGCACACTGACATGACTCACATCAGGACATTTGAACAGAACAGAGTCGTGTTATTAGTGACACCGGTGCTTTTCTTACTATGATGGGTTGAAATGGCTGCTGTGATAAAGGCCTGTAGTCTGAGTGGTACAAATACAGTTAAAGGCGCAATCTGTGATTTAAATAAAGGCCAGCTCCACTACCAAAAATCAACACATAAGATTATAGATACATTCTAAAAATCTGTACATTGACAGGCTTTCTTTTCTATACAAAATTTAAAAAGATCTGGATTTTTAAAGGGGCAGTGCACCAATTTTAAAGGTGAGTTTATTTGTAGTAACCCTGATGATGTAATTGGGGTTGCCTCGGAAAGGGCTTGGAGACTTCAAATTGTTAAAGAAACTACATTCACATACACTCTACAAAAGGTTTTGCATTTTGGGAAATGTAGCCAGTGTTTTTGGAGCTTGACCCATACGAGGGATTAGAAGTGCAACGCTAAATTGCCTTTAATTTTTTACTATGTTGTTAAAAGTTGAACATCAGTAACACTTGTAAAGATTGTAAATATACTGTAACTTCAAATGATTGTGTATCATATCATATTGTGTCATTGTGTAAAATAGGGATTGGGCCTTTAAAATCTTAATTTAAACATGGTTAGGTATAAACAGATTGGCCTGTACACACATAGACTGTTATTTCTTGATATTGACATGTTGACAAGGATGATGCACGAAGCCTTGTAGTTTCATTCTACTTCCTCTTAGCAAACTGTAACCAGTACTCATGGCTTTTCTCTTTTTGCTGCTAACCATCTAATATAAAAGACTTCAGACAGTTGACCTCTCAAATATTTCATCATTCGGAAAAACACTTTTTCTAACTCAATGGTCACACAGAAGAGCATGTGCAGGCTTTTGATGTAGTGTACTATTGTAGGCACTAGATGCTGCTGCAGCCCTGCACTGAGGCTGTGGACTGTCCTGTCCTGAGCTGAGTCTCTCAGGCAGTACACAGCCTTCAGACTGTGCACTGCGCCTGACAAGCTTCACCCATCAATGTTTTGTAGGTTACGGTTTAGTCAGGTTCATGGTTTCAGTTTCGGGTAGGTCAGGCAGCTTTAGAGACAGAGCTGCCTGAATTCTTATTTTTCCTCTACGTGTGCCACGTAGGTGTCTCACTTTCTGCTTGATCTGATTACCTCCATGTACAAGGTGTGACACAATGATATCTCACAGGGAACATATAACATATTCAGACATCATTCTGAATTTGGCAGTTATGGCCTTTTTCCTTTACAATGCATTACTTATTCAGAGCCTTGACGCTCATCGATGCTTGGATCCTGTTTTAGCTCAGTAATGCTTCCTGTAAAGGGCTTTAGTTTGACACACTTTGATTGTGTTTGGTGAAGCTGTAATGTTTTGCCTAATGGAAGGTGTGAGGCAGCGGCGAAAACAGTGTTTCCAATGCCTTATTAATTATTTAGTTGGGTGCTATATTCATTACGTTTCAAGAAACAGTGCACTGATAGAAACAAATTGTATATGATTTTTTTATTGTTGTTTGCCTCTCTTTCAGATGATTGTCCCACCCCCTTCGGTTACTTGGCAGATGGTGAGTTTTGGAATTGGGCTTTTATTCAAGTACAAAACTCCAAATTTAAAAAGAAAAAAAACTGTGTATCATGATGTATCAATGCAGCTGAGTATCATGCTGCTGATGTCTGTCAATATTTATGTGCCTCTTTTCAGCGAAAGTAGTTCCACGCTCGAAAAGTGACGCTGAGGTCGATTCAAGAGGCCGGTCGATGCCTGTGCCAACACGGTCCTCTTCCCTCAAACCCTCTGCCAAAAGGTCATTGTCCTCCATCTGCTCCAACCCTCCTTATGGCATTCACTTTGATATTTAACACAAAAGCACAAAGATATTTACCACGCCACCAATGATATAACTCACCATACTGTAATTATAATATCTGTCTGTCTCAAACCAATGTGCACGGCAGTCACACAGTACGACAGTAACGTCACTTCCTGTGTCTTACGATGAACAGTTTGCATTGGTCTTTGTTTACATACGGTGTTAGCAAGTGTGACCAAACATGAGTGCACAGTTGGAGCAAAAAGAAAAAAAGCAATTCCTTCCATTGCAAATCTGGTGTTATTTTGTCCCCAGTGGCTTCCTCTGGGTTTTGTGATTAGTCTCACTCCTCCACACACACACACACACACACACACACACACGGCAGCACGGACGCAGTATGATTTGTTCCCAGAGAAATGAGTGATAGAGTGATGAAGGAGGACAGGTGATGAAAGATAAATTGTTGCCCACTAGAGCTGCAGATGACATGTCCTCTTTCCTCTTTCCTCAGTGGCTATGTATGAAGGGGTGTGTTCCTGAACGCACCTTTGTCCATTTTGGAAAAATGCTGCATGATGTTCTTGACGCTCAGAAAGAATTTTTTATTTTTTTTAAAAAGTGTTTTTTGTGTGTACTGAAATTAGATGTAAGATTTGTTATTTAGGAGTCTTATTGTAGTCCTTCTCAGAGCAGTCATTTTAGCATTGGCTATAAGAAATTCCCCCAGGAAGTGCTGCACTCTGTTTTTTGTCACCAGGACCAATCTTGTTTACCTGATCAAATTACACAGTAGGCTCGGCTGCGGATTGGATTTTCTGTCATATCATCATTTAGAGGAAGAGAGGGATAATGACGGCGGACGTCACGTTTAAATTGAAAGCCTATGCTGGTTGCCATGGAGACTACTTGATAAGGATTGGCTCTCTTCCATCCCACACCCCACCCTGACACCCGCCTCTCCACAGGAACGAGTGGGAGCCCCCAGATAAAAAGGTCGACACCAGGAAGTATCGCGCCGAGCCCAAGAGCATCTTTGAGTACGAGCCGGGGAAATCGTCGGTGCTGAAGCTGGAGAGAACGGTACGCTAGCCGCCTGCCTGTATTGCCTCTCTGTGTCTCTCTCTCTCTCTCTCTCTCTTTCTGTGTGCATGTCGTGTAAGCTGTCCCCCACTCCACCCACCTTCCACCCCCACCCACCCACCACCTCCGTATCTAAGCTACCGGGTGGCAGCTTCACTAACAGCTCGGACGGCGATGTATGTGTAGCCTGAATCGCCATGTGCACCACATTCCTTAAGGGGTGTCCCGTTGCGGTGACAGATGATCCTGCTTGGAGGCAGGGGAGTGTCACTTACGAGCATAGCCATTGTCTTCCTGTATTTCAGTTTAAGGTTATTGGAGTGAATCCACTCGGTGCGAGAAGAGCCCGGCACAGACACTCAACATGGATCCTGCGTGTTTCCTTGAGAGGAAGAGTAATGCTCCCTAGGCTGCCTTACTTTCATGTCTAGCCTTAACAGTTTGTGCTGAATCAAATGGTGCAGCATTATTCAGTGTCCTTGAGGGCTGTCTTTTGGGGATGAGCTTTGTTACATACAGGCCTAATAGATAATTGGCAGCTGCAGCCTAGACCTAGGGTGTAATATTTACCAAAGGAGAGCAAATACATTTTATAGAAGTCTTTTATAGATCCCTCGAACATAATAGAGGGCATGGAGGTTTCTGTGTTGTGATTAAGTAGTTAGTTACATAATTATTGTTTGCCTGATGCTCGGTTACATCAAGCTAGTAGATGTCGTTAGCCGAGATCTGGCCCGATCCCAGTGGCAACAAATACGCTCATTAGAGAGAGTTCGCTCCAGTTCATCCTGGGGACACTGTAAAATAATGGACTCTGTTGTTTTCACTCGCACGCTCAGTTGTTATGGGTCAGTGTTCTTGTTGCTGCAGGTTGACATTTTCCACGTTAGGTTCTTTTTACTCTGGTGCTTAAAGTTGTGTTGCCAATTACTTACTTTAGACCTTCCAAGAATATATATCTTAAAGATGATTATTTTACATCTCTAAGAATGAGTGTGCTTGTTTTCTTGGTCGTCATCGGTGTGTGTCTGTTGATTAGACAGAATAGAATGATAACAATATATAATATGTAGTTCACATTAAATAACAGGTGTAAGACTTGCTCAAAGGAGAGGTTCATGTTCTTTCCGGTCTATTTTAATGCAGTACCTGATTTCCCTTACGTACATTGATCCAGATTTTGGTGGCTGAAATTGTTCCTCCTGTACATGCAAAGACATTTCTTCCTAAACCAGTAGCAATGGAAGAGGTGCAGACTTGCATTAAAAAGTTCAGACTAATACGAGGCTTTGAAACAAGTGAGTTGGTCTTTTTAGTGCAGAATTCCCTCCTTGCATTTCATCGGCTAGCTTTTCCTTACTGAGCTGCGGTGGAGGGATTTAATAGTATGTATTGGAGAAGCAATTACAGCGACCTGTTACTTCCTTAATGTACATGTTTGTGAGTATTGTATTAAAGGAATAGTTCAACATTTTGAGAAATATGCTTATTTGCTTTCTTGTCCGAGAGTTAGATGAGAAGATGTATAGCGCTCTCAGATCTGTCTAGATATATAGCTAGAGCTAGCAACCACTTAGAGTACTTTAGCACAATGACTAGACATAGGGAGAAACATCGAGGCTGGTAACAACATCTGCACATCTAAAGGGCAATAAATGACACATTTAATCTTGTCGGTTTAATCCATACAAAAACCGAAGTGTAAAAATGACAATTAGGCCTACAATTATGTGCCAGACCATTGCATTTGAAATGTGGGATGTTGTGGACGATGAGCGAATTACACCGATCAGCCATAACATTATAACAGCACAGGCTCCTTGACTGGTCTGCGGCTATGCAGCCCCGTATGCAACAAACTGTGATGCTCTGTGTGTTCCGACACCTTTCTGTCAGAACCAGCATTCACTTTTTCAGCAGTTTGAGCTACAGAAACTCTTCCGTTGGATCGGACCACACGGTCTAGCCTTCACTCCCCACGTGCATCAATGAGCCTTGGCCTCCCATGACCCTGTCGCCGGTTCACTAGTTTTCCTTCCGTGGAGCACTTTTGGTAGGTACTGACCACTACAGACCGGGAACATCCCACAAGAGCTGCAGTGTTCGAGATGCTCTGACCCAGTCGTCTAGCCATCACAGTTTGGCCCATTTTTCCTGCTTCAACACATCAACTACGAGGACAAAATGTTCACTTGCTGCCTAATGTATCCCCCCACTGACAGGTGCCATAGTAACCAGATAATCAGATAATTCACATCACTTGTCGGTGGTCAGAAAGTTACGGCTGATCGGTGTATGCCAGCAAACAAAATATATAGCGTTAAATAACTTGCTAATTAACATCTTCTAATTTAACAGTTTGCCAGTGTAGGCGGTCATTATGTGTTTGTTCTAACGATACAATCTCATCTGCCCAATAATAGTTGTACCGTTATATCACCCTGTGTTTCATTTTAATTTATCATACAGACACGACAGTGGTGTCAGTATGATAAATCTATCATTCATATCTTGTGTGATTCTCAAAGTATGAAACTATTCCTTGAAGATAATCTGGAAAAAATGTGAACCTGTCCCTTAGTTTACTTTACTGGGTATCTTCTTCATTGTGAACAGTATTGTTGATCATTTATGGTGTTGGATACAAAAATTGGCTCAATCAACAATGTCTGCTAGGCTCATTACCTTGGTGTGTATATTCTGTGCTGTCTGAACTGTCTTCTCTTTGTCTTTCTCCTCCTCTTCTTGTTGCCATGCCCCTAGACTCAGGATGTAGGTCCAGAAGATGTAGATTTAGAGAATGAGCCTTGGTATAAATTCTTTTCAGAGATGGAGTTTGACAAAGCGGTAAGTGGTCGCTGTCTTTAAAGTGACAGTATATTATATATTTTATTGCATGTGATAACATCTGTGTTCAAATAATGCCTAAACAAACTGTGCCTGTCTATAAGGACTGCTCCAGTTTCTATCAATTCTATCAATCTTTTTTTTATTGAGTCTGCATATAAAACGTTATGTGACGGCATGCGTAAGAGGAGCATTTGTTTCCTCTTGAACTAAGTGTACTACCATGTGTCCAAGCAATGTGACTTAATGAGACAAGTTTTTCAACTTTAATGCATCCCTATTTCTTCATCTTAATCTCTCTTGTTTACGTTCTCTGTTTTTCACGAGGAACATCAGCAATCCTGTCTGCAGCGAGCATTTTTCAAAGCACTTGATAAAGCCACTGTCATTCCTTACCTCACCTCTTACAAGTTAAAAGCATTTTGTTGTAATAGTGTCTAAAATAGTCAACTGGGATTTATTTTTGCCCTCTTCAAAAGTGCCTCTGAGCAATTTATTTGTGTCTGTGCGACTGAGTGAGCACAATCGGCTCAGGCAACAGAAAACTGTCTGACCACTTGTGTTGGCTGTGGCCTTTACCCTGTGCAATTTAGATCATTAATATTTAAAAAGGCTGATTATTGATTTGCATTTGTTGTACTCCAGTTGTAACACAGGTGCCCATGATAAAGGACCAATTCAATTATAATAGGGCTGTGAGTTTATCACCGTCATGTTTTCTTTTGATCTCTTGCCAAACGTGGCAGCATCCCCGTTCGTCCATGTCATTAACTCAACGCCCAAGAGGAACACATTGTTTTGTTCATTTTGATGTGCAGACCTAGACTGGATGATTCATCCAGAAGTCACTCTTCACTTGGAGAGACTGCAGTCCGCGCAAGCATTGGGCTCCATGATAATCCCAGGCCCTTGAAATAATGATTGTTGCCCGTCTAACGGGTAACTTTACCAAAATATCCAAACGGGTGCCGGCACGTTGAGGCAGTATACAGTGTCATGACAAATCCATGCCTTGGGCATTAGCTGGCACCAGACAAGCATCACTGGCCGCCCACAAACAGATGTTGGGTCTCCTCGCTCTCTGTAAGTCAGAGCCTCACCGCAACACCCTGGATCATGTGAGGTGTAAGTACGACATGAGGTCATGTCCTAGCATCAGCCAGACACAGGGCTCCCCTGTTCCAGGTTAGTGGACTGTATATGTGGAGGAGGTTTAGCGCTGGAGGCGGCCGACTCTGTCTCATGGCAGCCTGGATGTTTGCCAGATGAGCTCGGCTTGATGACTGGCTCCTGTTTAATGTCAAAGTCACTTCTAAAGCTGCACCTGGTATGTGCAGTATTTGACCTTAAGGCTCAGCCAGACACACTGGCTCATTGGAGCTTGATTGACATATCAGTACTCACTCTGTATTACCGGAGGAACAATTATGGCTGGAAGTCTGCAAAAACGGCAGAGCTCAGGGGTTAAATGAAGAGCTAGCCTCTTAGCGCTTTTGATAACCTTTAAAGTGCCGTGGAGAACCACTTCTACTAAGTTGAAAGTTCATCAATTTATGTCAACCAAACGTCTATAAAATGCAGGCTTACTGCAAGTAACACATTACATAATCCTACAAGACTGCACTATTTTATCTTCTTCATCCTGTCCTGTCATTTCATCATTGCTCGATCCTCTCGATTAATATTAACAAGTTCCAGGTTCAAGAGGAGTCTGAAAACACACCCAGTGACAGTTACGGCCAAACATAGGCTCATCAATATACATGGATAGGTGGGGCTGGAATTCCACACATAACTATGGTCATGAAGAGCAATTTGGCCCCCTACAACCGACAGAGTGACTCCATCTGTCAAGCATATGCTGATGAGGGGACTGCTGCCACACTGTCTCAGCGCTGAGTTACATAGAGCCCCCCCCGCCACCTGACATATTCTAAAGGAGGCATCGCCATAAGCCCGCCAGCTCATTGTGCTGTCGTATTTAACCTCTGTTATACACTTAACCTTTACCTTTAAGCATTTAGCAGAGATGAGATGAGGGCCGCGCATGCCTGTAACTGGGGGGGGGGGGGTGCTGTTTGTTTTCATGAGTACATATCAACACAAATAAGGTGCTGGAAAGAATGAGATTCATGTTACCATGACCTACTCATGATTGCTATTTTGAATATGAAAGCGGCACACAGGAGCCGGAGCTTTGAGTAGCTGGGGGGGGGGACACCTGTTAGGAAACATGCACAGGAAATTCTGCAGAAACGTTGTCATCGGTGTTCCACTGACTCACCGAGGCCTTCATTCATGGCCATATACAGCTTTGGACATTTCACGCTGTTAATGCTTTGGGAAGTACAGTTTCATCCTCTGTGTGTGTCTTTATCTGATAAGTCAACCCAGTTTTAACATCTCCCTTTCACGCTCTCTACCCATATCTTCTATTTGCCCTCTTTTATTTCTTAAGCTGGATAACAGAAGTTATGCAACTATCTAATGTGACGTTACGTGATATCAGTATAGGATTAGTTTAAAACTGAACAGTTTCACCCTTTTCCATGAAGAAATGTTCACATAAACTGTCACTAATCAGGCATCTTGTAAATAACCAGATTAAGATTCCTTTACCCCAGATAAGCCTTCCATGCTTGTTTCCTGTTTACTTTCCACTGATGCTGTGTGTGTGTGCGTGTGTGTGTGTAAGCCCAATTACGCAGGGGTGTCAGAGGACACTATCTTCTCCCCTTGATATCAGATTTGAGGGGGGTACAAGATGTGGCGGAGCAAGGAAGAGCTGCAGATTATTCAATGACACTGGCGCCTTCTCCGGGTCGACATGGAACATTTGGCTTTATAAATAGATCAGACTATAGACCTGCCAGCCTGATGTTCTGTTCTTATAAAGATAGGCATTTATTCTGAAAGGTTATTAATGATCGTCCTGCCCTGGCAACTAAGTGGAAAGGCATGTTGTGGCAAATGAGCTGTTGAGAATGCTCCTTGTCTGGTCATCGGTGTGGGAAGAGGAGGCTTGGCTGCGCCGTGGGGAAGTGGATGCGGTATTAACAGCAGGGCCAGGCTGGCTGGGATGGGGATTGTGCAATTGTATTTGCAAACAACACTTGCGCTCTTATTCATAGTGTGTTATTTTTACCTGCTGTGACGTCCGAAAAGTGGAAAGCAACAGAAACAGAGGGCTAAAATTAGTTGGCTCTAAACCATTCAAAATGCTAGTGGGGGCCACCACACTGAATGACCCCCCCTGTGTCTTGGAGATCATATCTGCAGCTAAAATCCAACTGCATTTACTCTTGTAGTCCTTTAAACATTTTATTCACTCACATTATTTCTTTCTTCTTTCTTTATGTTTTTGCTCTTTGTCTTTATAACATTGTTATAATTATCTGTACAATGATATGCTTTACTGTATTCTTTATTTTGTCAGCAAGAATTTGTTTCTCTCTTTGACTCTTTAACTGTGTGAGATTGTGTGTGTGCGTGTGTGTGCGTGTGGGTGTGTGTGCGTAATTCGGCCTGCTCGCATCACCAGCTGGTTAATTGTCCCCCGGTCTGGTCCAGTGGTAATGAGAGTGACTCAATACCAGACAAAAGAGACGGCTCCACTGGGAGACAGCAGCCCATTGGCTGAGCCTGTGACAGCCCCCTCCCCGCATGGGCGCCCCCTGACCGATGCACGCCCACCGGCCCCCCCACCCCGTTCCACTCTCCTCACTGCTGCTTGTTTTCTCCAACTTGCATGCAGGCCAAAACACACGCTTACTCCTCCATGCCAAGCCCAGTCCACAGAAGCTAAGAACCCCCGGCTGCTCGAGACAAAAACCCAGACCAGCGAGTGAGGGACAGAGAGAAAAAGAAGAGAGAATCTGGCCATAGCTAATGCCCCTGCCTCTGTTCTAGCTGGAGGAGACCTTCCTGTGGATCTATCAATGACTTCTTTGTTTGGTTTGTTGCAGAGTGCCCCCTCTTTCAGCCCCCTGGAAACAGCCTCCGACCTGCAGCAGTAGTAAGTCCATGCCGCCTTCTTATTCGAATACTTGTGCTTTAAGTCTTGCTTCCTCCTTCCAGTGTGTTGATGAATATTTAAGGCACGTTATGGGGATAAATGACAGTGAGAGATTTCTCCACCCTGTAGAGCTCGCCCGCCTACAGCAGGGGAACTCCTGCTTCCTGAGGAGATCCTGTTAATAAGGCAAGAAGCTACCAGAACAGTGTGTCCTCTGTCTATATTTCATGGTGTTTTTCTATATTGGGGGCTGGTTGTGGCACGGAGACATGGCTTCTATGTGGTGATTTATTTAAAGACAGCAACCTGGATGTCACTGGGATAGAGGGAACTCACCCAGCTGCTGCATAACTTAAAAACCGTTATCTCCTTCTGAGTGGGTGTGCGCACAGAACTATGAGCAGCAGCTGGATTATGAAAGGGGATGCTAGCTGTTACTAAAACAAAGCCTCCTGAGCCCTTGATCTTTTTTGTTTTTGTCTGATGAGACTGACATCTCCTATTTTTGCTTGTGTAATAAAATGTAAGGAATCTAGGACCAAGCCATGGTGACTGTCTCGCGCTACAGTCCAGGGAAAATAAACCTCTCCCTCCATGTCTGCTAGGAACTTTCCATCTGCTACAGTCATTATATCGCCAGGGCCAAGAATTTGAAAAGAGATTCCCAATCCAACTTTTTAATCCATCCATACATTTGTTGATTTTGTAAGGACGAGGCTCCTGATGAGGCTCCCAAACTTTTCAAAGGAAACCTCAAGTCATAAACTGACTTCCTCCAGAGGCACATGTGTTTGGGGCAGGATGTTTTCTTCTATGGGGGGGGGGGGAGGGGGGTTTGAAATCTGAGACATTTTGAAATGCGCTCTTGTAAAGATATCATTTGATTGTAAAATGCAAAACCATATGTGCCAGTGGAGTGTCATTAGATGAATGAATGATCCTCTGAATTAATGTGTGTTTTCATGCCTCGACTGGACACCCACTGTGTGTGCATGAGAGAGAAATATAATATAGAAAATACGCTAGACAGCTAAAATAGTGAGTGGACGTTTTTAAAGTATATGAAAGGTTGATATAGATAATCGCAACTTGTTTGTATGACCTCACAATAAGAGCTGCCATCTTGATACAGTATTCAATTCAATTCAATTCAATTCAATTTTATTTATATAGCGCTATATCATAACAAAGTTATCTCATAGCACTTGTTAATATAGAGCAAGTCCAAGCCAACTCTATATGTACAGACCC
>JAVQJF010114851.1:0-20125 GCA_036023855.1 Gadopsis marmoratus
TGCTAATGTTAGCGTGAGGTCTTTCTCCCCCCCCCCATCCGCGGTCCAAAGCAAACGATTCCCCCCCTTTTATCATTGTTTCAGTTTAACCTTTGACCACACATGGGAAACTAAATAATGAATTCCATATTTCCCTATGGTGGATGGCAGGATTGGCTGTTAGTGACTATCAATCAAAGCCGCCATGATTGACCACTCAGTCACACATAGTGTCCACAGCCCAAAGAAAGAGATGATGAGGAGACATACGGACACACATAATCTGCAAAAGTGCAACAGTACAAATCCAAGTATAAAAGTGCATCAGCTAAACAAAGACTAAACACTTTAATGCAGTCAAGACTGAGAGCTACAATATACTGTCTTGTTTGTATGTTCATGTGAAAATGGCCATGATCACGCTATGATTTACACATTATTGTTTGCAAATAATGTAAAAATTTACAAGGACAAAGATTAAACATAAGCAGCTAGCACAGATAAATGGCATGCAGTTGGCCGAAAATGCTAAGTCAGGAGGTGGCAGAGGCAAACAACACTTTCCAGATGTTTTGGGCAAAAGGTGCAAAACAACAATATCTTAATTAGATGGGGAGGGAGGCACATTTATTGCAATTCCACATTGTGATGCAGGCTGGAAAGGCTGACGCATTACTGCACAGAAATCATGCACAGTGCAGCTTATACAGATGATAAGCACGGGGAAGCAACAGAACAGCAGAAAAGATAGCAAAAGTGAGACAACCACGGAAAACAAGACCAGAGAGGGACCTGTTATGCACAGCAGAGGGAGAGAGAGGGAATTACATCTGAAATGACACCACTTTCAATAGTAAAAAAAAAAAACTTTCTGAAACTATTGCCCCAGATAAGAACCGTGTGAAAAATCGATGGGGGAGCTCAGTTGTCAGTATGACGATGTGCTGACTAACTCTCGGAGGAGCGAGGCAGAGTGGGAAGAGGGTTTTAAGGACGCCCACTGGAGATAAGAGACCATTCACATGGGAACAGCGGTAGTCCTTTTTATTTTTTTGTTCCAAAGTCACCAAATCTTTAAAGGAACAGAGTTGAGTATTTGCCTTCCTCCTGACTGAGACTAGGATGACAGCTCAGGGCCAGACGGAGAGCACTGTCGACAGTGGGAAAAGGGGAACGGGACGAGGGGAATAATCTCCTCTTAAGCCCTGCCTATTTATCACGGAGGTAATGATAAGAATCAGATTTAAAGGTGAACCTTGAGATGGGTCAGAGCCTCACACAAGGGGTAACGTGATCTGCAGGAGAGCGCTGATAACCTGGGACAATACGGGGGGGACGCCTGTCAGATAAATAAAACAAACGGTGCAGTGCTATAAAGGGAGACCCACGTGGCATCCGCTTCACAGAACAAACGCACCATCACTAAGAATGGGAAGAGAGTGATGGCTGGAGAGAGGAAGACAGGGATGGTGAGGAAGAGATAAAGGAAGCAAAAGAGATGACTTATTTCAAAGGAGCCCAGAGACAGAGCACTTTCAGAGCAGTGATGGACAGTCAGGGATGGTGGGGCCAACATCATTGATGTGCAGTGTCAACAAGAGTTTGCACTCCAGTGTGATGCTCTACAATCACTAAACAGTAAACTAACAAGAGTTTTACTCACAAAGTGCAATGCATTGATTAATCCAACATTTTACATTGGCTATTACAAATTACTGGTCCCGCTATAAGTGGGGCTATGAACTACTTGATTATGAAACATTAAAGCTGCACCTGGCACAATGATTACTGAAAAATGCACTTGATTCAATCCTGCAGTGGGTATCTGCACCATTCACACTAATTACGATGCTGTAGATTATTTGCATAAATTAATAAGGAGCACTCGCAAAAAACTTTTATACATCTGTTTTTTTGTTACAGTGGTGATTACATTTAGATTCGTGAGGTTGCATCATCACTTTGTTTCATAAAGCAAACTAAATAAAGAAGTCCATATTATTAACGTAGGTAATCATGTTGACATGTGCGAAACCTATATTGCATTTTATGTTACTTGCTGTAGCCATCCACAGTAAGAATGAACTGAATTTAGCAAAACTGTTGTGTACTTTCATAGGCCACTGAGAGCCTTGGTGTGTGTCCTGGTTTTCAATACAACCAAACACAACACCAGTTGATTTCACAGCATGCCTTCAACCAGAGACGAGGATCTAATCAGTGAAATCGTCTGCTGCAGTGTTGCACTGGAATGAAAACCTGCAGGCGCATACGCCGCTCTGGATTGAATACCGCCACCGTGTCCTAATTCCAGTTGCTGCGTTTGCAACGGGCTGCTGGTGGGCGTCTTGAGGAGACTGGTCTCTGCTCGATATCTCACCTGGTGAGGTCACTCGATGGCCTCGGGGACCCTCGGGCACTTCCCCTCTGAGGAACAACAGTGCTCCGACCGCTGGGAATCTTCCCTCTCTACAACACGTGTGAGGTCATGTTTTCCAGACCCCGCGCATGTTCTCGTGTTTTTTGTCCTCCCCGGCACACTGTATCAACACGACTCCGCAGTTATGAAAATATAACGAGGCAGACAGAAGCATATCCTGTGCCATCTAGCGAACAATGGAAGAAAACATGTCAGTGACATTGTACAGGTTGAGATAAAACGCCTGCAATGTGTAGGTTGTATTTGTCACTCATAAAAAGTCAATAGGATTTGGGGGCGGACAGTCCCACACAACAAATTAATGGCCAGAGCTGCTGAGCACAGATGACTGATGGCTTCTATAGAGAGCCCTCTTGCCATGACTGTCACTGCAGTGTCTCTTGTGGGTCTGAGTCACTGGATCATGTCATCCAGCACCAAAGAATCGCCTCTGTGTTACAAGAGATAAAGTTGACGCTATTAAGCTCCACAGGCTGCAGGCTTCAATCAGTGTTCTGATTACAAGCCTTGGTCCACATAAACCACCTGTAAGCAATGCAAATTTCTTACTGTACTGAATTATTACTGCATCATTTAGAGTGCCCCCCCCCCCCCCCTTCCAAACATATGCATTCAAAGGAATCTGTTAAAAACACAACATATGACATGGAAAGATGAATCAAGGAATCATGTAAGCAGCACGTGTTCATTTCTTCACTGTCTTTTCTCCTGCTTTCTTTATGTAAGGGGAATGGAGCTGTTGTGGAACCTTCTCTACAGGAAGTGCATGGCGAAATGACTATTTCCTGCTTTTAACAATGCCCCAAAACATATTTCTGAAGCAGTGAAAAGGCCTCATCCTTTGGGTAACTTAAAGACGGCCGTATTAGTCCACTTACAGTAAGTGCAAAAGCCTTTAAATACTTTAAATTTATAGGAAGTCAAACCCAAACACCACTGTGTGACTGCGATGACTCACTGAATCACACAACTAAGAGGCTGTGCTGTTTATATCTCCCATGAGGTCATGCCTTACTCATATCATCTAAACACACAATTATGATGCCAGCCATGCCCAATCACGACTTCCAAAAATCCTACATGCATACGACCTGTAAATGAATCACACACACACACCGTTACACAGTGGACAGATTCAAGAAAGATTTCTCCTTAAAAATATTTCATTTTGAACAAACACTTTAGGGTTTGGTTAGAGAAAAAAAAAAAAAAAAGAAAAGAAAAAATGAATCACCTCTGCAAAAGAAAGCTTTGTGTGAGAAATACGCTCCAGGTATCCTTTAAACATGGTTTTAATGGTTGCTTCTCACATTTTTTCATTACATGGTGAACAGTAACAGTAACTAACTGAACGCAGTAGGCTGTGTAGTAACAACAACAGTAAACAGATTCGCACCAACCCCCTACTCACATTCCACACGTTTCGATTCCCACGTGTGCTGGAAACTCGGTTAACTTTTTGCCACACAACTACATGCGCATACTCTTAAACATGTGCACGCTTGTCCCCAATATGCCACTGTTCTTCTATTCTGCCGGTTTAAAATAAGTTATTTCTCCAATTCAGTGAGAGTTCCCTTTCTTATGACATCAGGGTTTCCCTCGTTTCACGTTCCCTTTTCTTCTCATTCCTCTTTCTTTGACTCTCTCCACCTTGTATGCTAGTGTCTGCAGCTGTATTTTTAATCAAGTGAAGGATCCATAGAGAAATGGGCATTTCTTTCAGAGCATTACATTCTTCCCCCTCCTGTCTGCGCTCATGGATCACTGGTTAGCTTAGAAATACAGCCGGCACAAAAGCAGCAGCTGACATGTGGGGCTTAATGGCAATAATGGCCAT
The DNA here is from genome assembly GCA_036023855.1 of Gadopsis marmoratus. NCBI lineage: Eukaryota > Metazoa > Chordata > Actinopteri > Centrarchiformes > Percichthyidae > Gadopsis > Gadopsis marmoratus. Next base: position 4,260 of record JAVQJF010114851.1, read on the forward strand.
TTTTAAGCCCAATCAATCACATTTAGTGGACATCTCCATTTTTTGCCAGTGAAAAGGTATAAATAATAATAATGATAATAAAAAAAAGAAACAGTAGAGGAAAATGTGGTTGGTGGGGGAAAAAGAAAAGGCCCACCTCGGTAAATATTTTAACTGCTTATTAAGATTTGGAGCACACCACAAAAGGAGCATCTGTGCTCCACAAAGCTGAGTGAAAGGAGAGACCCAGATGGTTCTTAGAACTAAACAGTGAAAACTGATCCATGAACTGGGCAAAGCAAAGCCCATTTATTTAACTATTTATTTATTGTGAGTGTGTGTGTGTCTGTGTCTGGAGCCTGTATGGAGCGTATAGACCTGGTCATGTGCGGATGCTGTTGCTTTTATACATGCGAGGAGTGTATGTGTGCTTTTGATTGTGCAAATTGATCTGTAGCACTAAAGTCTCAAAAGTCCTGAGAGGACAGAATTCTTTGGACAGCCTATAAAATGTGCAATGAATACCTCAGTTTGTTTATCTTTGCAAGGTTCAGATACTTCAATGTCTCTTCGCCTCTCCTTTTATGAGTCTCCGCGACTTGTGGTGCGATTCTTAGACACGCAACACACAGGGCTAAATGGGGGGGGGGTAGTGAGTCAGGTCGTCTTTGCACAACAATGTACTTAATTTATGAGGCCATTGCCATTTTCTTGCCATGAGCAAAACAAATGAACGTCAAAACACTGAAGAAAAAAGTATCCGAATTAGTGCGTCGGGGGTGACTTGCTGAAAGTTCAAATTACTACCGCTTTGGCTCTGTCCTTGAGAATAATTAATGTAAATGTAATAAGAGAGAGCAGAGCACATAGCTTTTCACAAGATAATATGGAAAATTTTACAGCTTTCATCCCTTCCTAATCCTCCCTGCTCTTTTATCTTGTTGGCTTTTTATTGGCTGTGCAGCTCCTGGGAACTTTACCCTAATAAAAAACAATCCTGCGGAATTTTCCACAGAATTTATGCAGTATGCAAAAAGATGGGTATGTACTTTCTTCAGTGGACAGCACACATTTCTGTTTTGTTTTTCCATCAGAGTAAATAAGTATGCAGCGTGGGGGTGGGGTGGGTTTAGGGATAATCACAGAGAACCCACTTTGTAGACTGTAGCATGAAAGTGATGAGGATCCTGGGTGTACCGAGTATCATTAGGTCCCTATTTTAATTGAAGGAATTATTATTTATCAGGTATTGTATTTGCCGTGATTATTAGTATTTCAACAAATGTATGGCATTTTTGAGGGGCTAAAACTGCTCAAAAACTCAGAAGTGGTGAAAATGTAAGTGTATTACAGTACTTTTGTATGGGTGTGGCAAAATGGCTCAATAGCGCCCCCCTACAAAATGTTGACAAACTAGCCCCTGTGGCATATGTCACCTAGATGTACGAAATTAGGTAGGCATATGCATCATGTCCAGACTTAAAAAAAAAGCCTCTAAAATGCACAGGAAGTCAACCATTTTGAATTTTATGTGAAATCGTAGGGCATTTTGTTGTCATTTGCAAGCTCTGTACTTTAATGAACTCAACCTAACGCAATCTAAAGACCTTAGTGATGTAAAGTTGCTTAAGTTTGATATTTCATTGAATCGTCGAATTTCCATGTTCCGCCATGAAACAGGAAGTTCTTGTACCCTGAGTGTACGTGATCCAATCTGCTCCAAATTTCACATGCTGCGTAAGATTACAGGTCTGAGGACATCTATATGCCAATATTCAATCATAGTCGTAGCGCCACCTACTGGAAACAGGAAGTGAGCCTTGTGAGACAATCATCATTATATTTACATGACACTGCAGCAGAGGGAGGAGGAAGGAGGAAGGACTGACTCTGGCTGATGTTTGTCTTCTTCATTCTTTCAAAACTTCACCCAGGAACATTATCAGGCAGCTACCGCACAGCCGCGTCGTCTGGCATCCCGCCAGCACCCCCGCAGTGCGGAAAGGTTCAAGGGCCCGTTCATTGTTGCTTGCAGCTTTAACTGAGGTTCACAGCTCTATCTCAGTGCCTTACACTTGTTTTTGTTTTCTCTGACAAAGCAACAACTATTGAACTGCATGATTCTGGCGATTCTGGTGTCTGAAATTTCTGCAGTTAACTTTCGCGCGATACTACTCTTAACACAATACTGTGTGACACCTTGTAACAAGAAGCAGAAGATAAACAAATGCAACGTAGGGTGAAATGATTAATGCCATTTGTACTTTATATAATTTAGTTCTTCAGAGGTCACACTCAAATCTTTGTCCAGGTAATACATTACATTTCATCTGCAATTGCTCTGTTCATTTTCAAAACCAAACTCATAAAAGCATCATATAAGCAATAACCTAAGAGAGCCCTCGTAGAAATTTACATATTAATCCAATGTTAAAAATCCTCCTCTATTAAATCTTTTACTGGCTAAAATAAAACTGAAAATGCTTCATGACAAAATGAATCTGTCCTCTGCCAAGACTTTGTTCTGAGGAAGCTGCATTTCTACACGCATAAATTCACAGTGTCCCCAGGATTGTGAGCTGTAACACAGACACCTCTGCTGTAAAGAAACATGTCACAGACCACATATCCCAACAGTCACTCTCTATCCTGTCGTCACCAGGGGGCAAGAAAACTATCTCCCGTTGTAGATAGAGTCACTTAAACTTCCTCCACATGCAGTTTGAGTTACAAATCAGCAGCAGAGTGAATTTAGCCTGGAAGATACAGAAATGACACAACAGCTCTGTGAGGGGATTTTTACACGTTACAGCTAGTTAATCACAAGCCAGGTTGTCAATGCCATGATCGGGTCCAATTATTACTGTGGATACATATTTCCCCAACAAATGACTGTGAAAACAGCAGATACTGGAAATGACACTTTCTCCTGTTGGACATGAGAAAAGGTAGGTAAGACTTTGAACAAAAAAACCCCCAAAACATTTTGATTTAACTAATAAAATGATACTCGTCACCTCAACTTATGAAGATAGAAAAGCAAAACTGCATCTTTGTCTACAAAAAAACAGACCGACCACATTTTTGATGTTTAAAGGAATAGTTTAACTTTTTGAGAAATAATTATCTTAGCTTTCCTGTCAAGAGTTAGATATTGTTAGAGATGTTTGACACCACTATCATTTCTTGTAGTTAAATATGAATGTATAGACAGCAGGCCTAGCTTAGCTTAGCATAAACACTGAAAACAGAACAGCTAACCTGGCTCTACAAAAAAGGTGACAAAATCCACCTACCCACCTTACACAAGTTCTGTTATTTTATTTAATATGTATAAAAACTTAATTTAACAACAAGTTTCTGTTTTACACACAGTTATGTGCTGAGGCAAATTCTTGGCCACGCCAGGGGCTTACAGGAGTCTCCGCTGGTTACCTGGCAACCTCACAGTAATGACAGGACTCCAGGAAGGAAGTTTGGATTTGCCTAAGATGTGTTATTTGATCCAAACCTTTATTTTCATGATTTGGAACCAATTTTGATAGGGCCACTCTGTACTTGCTGGTCTAAAAGGACAGACTGACTGACTACTATTCATTGTTTAAATCAACATGTGACACATGAACATCGGCTGATGAGGGGACAATGGTAGCATTTAGTTTTTTTCCTCAGCATTTCTGAGGAACAAATTAGATTTATTCATGTATGTAGGCACATTTGAACAGTGTTACAGTACCTATATATCGATAGGTTACCTTGTGAAGAGTGTTTTCTAAGGTGTTATTTAATTGGCTTCCTTGAGAAATATCCTCGTAGTATCTTCTATAGTGTTATCACAGTTCTGTGGCTAGAAAAGCAGGTGTCTGGAAATGCATGAATTTTGACTCCATAGGCAAAGATGAACGTTTCATTAGCAATAGTCAATTAATAAAGTCTAGCTGCAAGCAAGTATTTATTAGCTTGCCTTCTGATCATGCAAAAATAAAATAAATTGCTCATTTCTTATCTTAGTCTACAAAATTAGTAGTGATGTTCAAGAGCCCCTAAATTCATTCAGATGTTGGGCTAGCCATTGTTTATTTCGGTTTACATTAATTCATTTTCAATTAGGCAAAACTCTTACCCCATGTTGAGTCAAAAATGTCCCTTACCTCCGTCTTCTGCTTTAGTTTTCAAGTCTCAACACAATCATTCTAAGGTCATAGGATTATTAGGAGAGCGCAATGCACACATTGCACTTTCCTCTGAATAAATGCTATTAGACTTTAGTAGTCTTAACTGGTTAACTGGGGATAACCAGCAGAGCAGTGGGATAGTGATTGTAGGTCAGAGTCCATGGCCCAAGAGCAGAAGTCCAGCACCCACCTGGGGTTAAGATGGTCAGACCCCATGTGCCTCTGTGCAGTGTAAATAATCCAATTATAGCTGCTTCAGCATCAGATTGATGTGAAGCTGATTCATTCATCATGTGAGCTGACAGGTGGGGCTCAGCGGCTGTGCCCTGCTGCTTCCTAGCTCACCCTTTTTCTTGTCCTCTCCCTAAACACACCCAATGTTTCTGACAAGTCAAGAGGAGAATCTGAGGGGCCCATCTGCTGCTCCTGCTTGATAATGACTTACTGACCAAACCAAGGTTTGAGGAAGACCACTGTTAAGACAGTGGGGTCATTTTAGTCTGAATTTGTGGCCCCGTGTGCTAATTAACCACATGACCATTTGAATTTGACCATTCTTGTGTCTGATGCAAATGTCATTGGGGCCGCTGGATCAAACATATCCAAATTCTAGTCTATGATGTTCTTAACAAATAACAGAAAAGAAATAATTTTCTGTCAAGCCATTCATTTCACAAGACCAATCAGAAGTGACAGACAAAAGATAAGTATAAAGGCAGAATGCTCTAAATGCTTTAACAATCAGAGCACTGCCAGATTAGCGCACCTTCTGAGAACACTGCTAAAGTAAAAATTGCAATCTAACATTCTAGTGTTTACAAGTGTGCTGCCACTCACGTCTAAAAATAATGCACCACGCACTGCTCGCACATTTACATGTTTGCCTAAGAGCTTGTGTGAATAAGTGTGTGACCGACAGCAGCTTGCCACCGCGACTATGGTATAGCGTAAGTGTTTGAGAATCACAGTAAATAACTTTTTTTTTGTTGTGCATAATACAGCACAGTGGAGTGAAATCAGCACACGAACAGGGTCAGCTCCAAATGAACAACACTCATATTCATGATTAGTACAAAGAAACAAATCTATTTTTAGGGCTTTGAATGTAATTTACTTTATGACTCGGTGAGGTGTTAACTTTCATGAGCATCGGAGAGGCAAACCTATATGCAGTGCCAAAAATAATATGGTAAATCTTTAGTCTTGGGGTCTTGTCTAATTGTGAAATAGAGCATAAGCCTGGCAGACTGGTGCAGCGTCCGAAGTTAATGTAGGTGTGCTACCTGAATGTAATGGTGAAGAAGTAACTGAGCCTTAAGGTGAATCTCTCGATTTACCAGTTGATTTAAGGGTCCGACCCTCACCCATGGTCATGACCTCTGACTGTGGAGCTTCCTTCATCGGGTGTCTGAGCTCAGCCTTAGGGACAAGGTGAGGGGTTCATATGTGCACCGATTATAACCACAGCTCCTTCGTGCAGGAGGTTGTGGAGGTTTTTGGAGGCATCGCTTTGTCAGAAAATTTTAAACGGCGTGGATGCAACTATGCTTGAACTTGTGTCAAATCTTGATGACACAAGAGCAAGATATTTTATTAGATGTTGCACTGGCTGGTGCATTTTGATGAGGCGTGGTGACAAAAAAAACAGAAAGGTGTCAACTACCACATTCCACATTTCCATGAACGATGTGGTTGGTTTTAAATAATTTTTTATAACTTCTGAACTTTGGAATACTGTTTTGTAGACTCCAGGACATAAACCCTTTTGATTGGACCTCATTAGCATTATTCTAGTGCCACTAAGGACAAACTTCATATTCCACAACTGATGAGGCTCTACAAATTTTGAATATCCTCAGTATGTTGTCAGTTGAACACTTTTGTTGCAGCCCAGATAACAGACTTTCAGTCTTGTTTGAATAACTGATGACTTTCAAATGTCCTTCAGTCGAAAAACCCAGGAATACTTTGCAAAATCTGGTTTTTGCATATTTTATGAAAGTGCAAAACATCTATCACGGCAGAATTGGGCGTGGTCTGCCATCTGAGATCTGGTTGGCCACTGCAAGACGTCACCATCTCAATGTTTTATTTTTTTAACCAAGCAGACGTCTGTAGCCTCTCAAACTGCTGTGTCTGCCATTGTGGCGTATCACACTAAAGTGATTATAACACCCTGCAACAATCAACAACAAAAAGGACTCTGATATACATAATTGTAATCAAGTTTGACAACAATGTCAAATAAAAGAGGCTGCATAAATCAGGATCTGGTGTTCTACATCCACCGGGGCTCCAGCAAGACAAGCTGCAGGGCTGCCGAGGGGCTTCACTGAGCCCGGCGGGGCAGGCAAAAGAGAAATGTTTGGTTAGTGACACTGGCTTCCACAGAGGGACTTCTGCATTACATTCAAGTCCCTCACACACACATACAACAGTATATGCTGTGGGACTGGAGCGTGTAATGAGAGCCAAAATAAAGAGGCACTTAAAGTGTGGCCCCAGCACCTACAAAGGCTTCCTCAGTGTGGTGTATAAAAGGGCCTGACCGCGTAACCCCTCTACCCCAGACCACCCCCACATCTGTGTTATTAATGTGACAGTGCCACACATGGGCTGTGACTTGGCCTCGCGCTGCCAAACACACATTTGACAGATAAGCTGGCCAGAAAATTATTTCACAAAAAGACCTCAACCATTCAACGGAGCATTGATGATGTTGTGTGTATTCAAACCTCTAAGTATGCAAGTAAGCGTTTTTATATCCCACAAAAGAACATCGAGGACATTAAAATATATCTCTGCCATGCTACGCTATTGTCCTGTGGCTGTTAAGAGTGCCATTCCTCCTGTTTTTATTGTTTGTCATCTTTCTGGCGCTGACATCAACCTCATGGTCCTGTAAATCATGTCGCTTAAAGTGTAAACACAGGCCGGTGTTACGGCTTGATTGGTGCAGCGAGGGTGGAGAAGGGAATAAGGGAAACGAGACCTGTGGATTCTCAGAGATATCTCTTCCCAATGCCTCATGGACCATTAACTGCCTATCAAAGACCCAACAGGCTCCCCTCGCTGATCTGCTATCAGTGTAATGGGGAGACATTCAATCACACGCAACTCTCAGAGAAAACCGGCCAACATTTCAGGCCTCGGCATGAAGTGACATCCTGAGTTGCGATTTCAAAAGATTAGTGTTAGTTTTTGGTATAACATGCATGTGTAATTTGCCAAAAGTGACACATATTTAAGCCATAATTCCTATATTTCTTTATTTAATTTGTTGTACGTTCAAAATAGAGTAAAAACACCCATGATGGGGCAACAAAGGTGGCCTGGTGTTTGTCTTTGAGACAAGCACCATTGTATCAGCTGGTGTGTTTGGTACAAAAACTCTCATAAATCTTATTTGCCATTCTCAGGACCAGAAGAAGGGGAAAAAGCAGCCCATTGCTAGATCCTGTCAACAGTGTCCTGCATTTGATATAATTACCAGGTTTATTGGATTTTTATTTTCACAGTGACAAAAGGGCCATCTGCCTACAGCAGCTCTCCAGTCGAGCTGTAAGATCAGCTGTGAAACATACTGGGGAACGGATCAAAGCTCTCTGACCCCCCTCCCTAAAAAATGTATCCATTTGCTTCTGTTTTATGCACAAATTATTTAGTTCAGGGTGGAAAAGTATCCCTAAATCCAACATTAAAGCCCACAAAGTTGAAAGTAACTGTGTTTTCTTAGTATCATTGAATCCTGGTCAGAAGTACCTGAGAGCAAAAGTCATTTTTCTTTTTCTTCTTTTTACATTTCACACTATTATTCATGTGTTCAGTGTAAAACAATTTAAAACATTCACAGCAGGATCGAATCATATTGTAGAAAACCATTTCTCTACAGAGAAACAGTTTTAGATACTTGGTTTCCCTAACTATGTCATGTAATAGACGACCTCAGCTTCAGAAACTAAATCCCCCATTTGGCACAAATATAGCTTTGGGTGAATGAGGAATGATGGCAAAAATGTTCTGATGCACTGTTTACCCAGTAGGTAGTAGGGGACCTTATCAATTGTTCCATTACCTCACATGCAATGATGTGGATAACAGTATTTTAGCACCCATCTCAGCTCGAGTCCGTCTGGGAGACACGTTAGACAAGACACACAAAATCAATGATAAGAACACTTGAAAGTTTGCTGTGGAGCCGTCAGGAAACCTGTGTCAAATTGGAGTTGTTCTAAGCATTTGTTTTATCCCACACAGAGTTTAACACATTTGACCAGTTCAGTGAGTGTGCAGTATATTACCAACCACATAGACTTTTACTTGAGATTTGTTTTAATATTTTCATCTGTATGTTAGACGTCACGAGGTAGTCGATTGGTGGGGAAAAAAGACGAAGCTAAAATATTGTAAAGGCATTCTGCTTCGATAATTGTTGTTAACCTACAGTATTTCACATGTCAAGTATCAACCATTACATGTTATTACAGAGCGTGAATGCCTCTTCCCTTGTCCCAACTGGACCATCTGTGTCACTGTAGTGCCCCTCGACACAGAGAGGTGAGAGGCCTGTTAAAAGACGCTCCTCTGGGAACGAGGAAAGTGGAGAGACTGCCTCTTTCCCTCTCGCACTGGGATCGTATTTCTGAGGGTTATCAAGCGGCTCATTTAAATGAGGGCTGGTCACAGCAGGAACCAGCTGAACAAAGTTACTATTACCAGCGCCTCTCCTGTGCTGCTCTCACTCTCCCCTAATTGGGTTTGACTGCATTTGTTTAAATCCACAGTGGAAGAAAGAGAAAGGAGGGTGGAGAGGTTGCAGTGAAACTGAAGTGTGTCAGTTTGTCCAGACACGGTGGCACTTTAGAAAAAAGGGCTACCACTCCCTGGGCTTATTAAACAAAGATTCGGGGGGGATGAGGCTTGGTGGGTCAGGGAACAGGCCTAGTCAGTCAGTGACTGGAACAAGCCAATCCTGGTCTCTGCTTGCACATGAACAATCACCTCTGGTGGTCCCGGCTCATTTCCTCAGTCAGCAGGAGCACTGACACTGTGTACGGTTGTGCATGGACACCCACATAGGCATGTAACACATGAACATGTACACAAACACTCCTAATCCATAACCACTCCAAGTTACAAAGCAACTAAGATGTTCAATGCTGAGCTCCAAGGTACATGTGGTTGCCCTCCAGCTCTCGTGACAGGAAGACGGCTTTGATTTGAAGTAAAACAACATTTGACAGCAGTCAAGAGAAAGTTAGAGGACATTAAAAGCTCAATATGTTTGAATCAGCAGCTTTGTTCCCCCCAAGGACAACACTGACCCTTTCACATATACTAAAACTAAGGTTCGACAATTCAACACACTTACCCTCTCTGACATACTGCAAAGTCAGATGATGCTGACCATCAACCAAGAGCATTCTGAGCTAAGCGGGGACACAGCCGATCAAATGCTGTTTAAATGTCAGCCATCCGTAGTTCCCGGTTCACATAAACAAAGACAAATGATAACTTTAATGGCCCGCTACTTTTTCAAGCATGTTTTTTCCCCTCTTGACCACACTTTGCCTCGCATCACGCTAAAAAGGGATTCCTTGTAAATTTTATTGCAGCAGTGTCAAAAAGACTCCCATCGAAGAAGCAGTAAATATTCTAACAACGTCTAGATGCAAGGCCATTCCTGCTGGCTCCAGGCACTGAATTAGGCCGGCCTGTTTCTAGTTAGACAGTCATTAAAGAGATCTTACAGCCACAGCAAATGGTTTCCTGTCCTGAGTGCTTAACTCCTGTAGTAGGAAATGTCCTAGGCCGTAAAGGGTGAACCAAACTTCCTGAACATTTTTTAAAGTTACCACAGAGGGCATGCGGCGTGTTCCGACCATTCAATGTGGCCAATCAAACAGGGCCCTGCTTGACCTTAACATGGCACTGACCGTTTAAACAGGTGGTGTCCATTTATTGGACTAGCGTTGTGTTTAATATGGGAATGACAGGCTTATTCACTCACCGGGAAAATACTCAACCTTGCATGAAAAGAATAACACTGAGAACAAGGAAGAATAAACAATGGAAGCTTCATAGCTGAGAAAATATCATTGATCAAAGCAGAGATGGACATTTGTTAAGGGTTCTCGCTTCAGAGTGGTGTTGCTGGATCTAGGGCACGAAGCACAGTGGTATCAAAATTTCATAACCAGCTGTATTTATTTCTCACCCAACCGGTATGAAGAGCATTTTATTTAGGGCCATAGTTGTACTGTATTTTACAGGTTTATGCAAAGAGAACAGTTGGATTCTTAGAGAAATCCCCCCCATCTCTACCTCCCATCTAGCAGCCAGTTTGCAGGCAGCATAGTCACTCCCAAGACAGTTAAGGCGTTGAGACCTGAGAAGCAGAGCACCTGCTGACTCCACTCTACAGGTGACTCTGCCTTTCTTTGACTTCACAAAAACAAAACAAAAACCTTGGGTTTCCTGTTCCAACAGTACACTGTCTGGCCTTAGACTATGAGAAAACCTGGCCTGGCAGACAGCAGGCATCATCTATTAGTCATGTGGAAACACATTCACGTTCAGCTTAGTCGGATGTATGCTGCAGCCAGCACAAAGGCGGGGTTTATGGTGCTACGGTTTGTCGGGCCGTGCACATGTCTTAATGCCTGGGGCACAGACTTGAAACAAAGAGTGAAAATATGATATTACAGGATCAGGGGGATAGGTGAGTAATATCCCGGGAGATGAGTACTTACAGGACTGTTATGAATCAATGCACTCAAGAGTCGATAAAAGTACTGTAAATGTCAAGTTAATAGCTGGCTGCTATGGGCATATGAGTTTTAAAAGGAAAAGATGAACAATGCCCGCGTTGTAAAAGAGGTAGGGTTGTTGTCAGGTCAGATTCCTCGAGTCCATTAGCAATCCTTACAGCGTGTTTCAGACTTCAGAGATATGAATGCACAAGTTATTTCAGAGAGACGAGGGGAATAAACCCTATGGTGATTGTCATTGTCTGAACCAAGGCTTGGAATAAATAGCTTTAGAGTCATTAAAAAGCACTCCAAGAGGCCAAAAAAAAACATTAAAAATACTTGGTATAATCGGAATGACTGATATACCTGACAAAAAAATGTAATCATAGTAAAGTATGCCTGTAATTAAACATGAACAAAATATTCACACACACCACATCTGTGCAGGCACATATATACTCATATGCACATATGCAGTGGACATGGTGCTGCTCTGTTTGTGGCATTGTGTCAGCAGAGGCAGATATGTAACTCCAGAGCAGAGCATTGGTAATGATGCTGTCCAGTCATTAATCACTGGCTCTGGAGAAAACAGAGAGTTCACTCATGGCAGAATCGGCCTGGCCCTGGGACGGAGATTAGAGGCCTAATGAAAGCAAAACAAAGCTGGACATGTGAAATTTATTGGCACATTTATAAAAGCAGCCCCAGAAGGACACTGCCACCAATAATCATTTCAGAATCCCAGTCAAGTGCCGTTTCCTCGGCCAGACGCAATCTGCAGAGGGGATATTTGTGGAGTGGCTGAACAAACACAGATTTGCTGGTATCTTCATCTTTCCCAGCAGCTGGGAAGGCAGGTCGCTGGTGTGCTGGCTGACGCCCCGCCTCACTGCAGTTGACTTCTGGGAACACTCTCTGTCTTCCTGGCTCCTCCTATGACCCAGCGTGCTGTAGTTTGTAGCAGCTCACTGTAAGCCACCTCCCAGCTCCTTCCTCTTTGTGCCCTGAATCCTACTGGCTTCCTATAGATACTCACAAAGAGGTGGGACTTTAGTATCTCCCCCCCCCCCCTTTATTTCTGGTCATTTATAATCTTAGTGAAGCTGATGTTTTTTTCCGCTAAGTATGAATTCTGTCCCCATCACTAGTAACATTTGATTTCATAGTAATAAATAACACTGCGGAAAAACGTAGCTTTCAAAATAAAATGCTAACTTCTGTCATTCAATGCCAAGTTATAATAAATCTGTAGAAAACAGAGGATATGAATCAAGATAGAAATGAAGATATTTGGCCTAATGGCAAGTTGCCTAATGTGTACCACATGCAGCAGGCTGGAAGGAAGAGGAAATGGTACTTAAAATGGCCATTGTTCTAATTCAGAGCCAATCTGGAGATAATGACACCGACATCAATAGCAGACAGTCGATTTACGGATAACATCTTTTTTCCTTTTCGTTGAGCTGTTATCATCAGCCCGGGGATTAACCATTTTCACGTTGAGGTTATGACCTTGGTACAGTGATTGTTTATGATTTCAGTCCTTGAAGATGTGCCTAAAAATCTATATGACTAATTAATTCATGAGAACTGCACACAAGGCAGCTGGTGAAAACAGGTGAGTTTAAATTATGTGCGCAGAGTGCACCGTGGCTGCATTTGAGTCAATAGATGAACGTGGGGCAATATAAGAACGGCAGTATGTGAAACTAAGAACGCATATGAAGGAATTCAGTCGTAAACCTGCTAACATTTCAATCAGATGCGTATCTGTCAGGATGAAACCGATGAATGATTGGACTATCCCGGTTTTAACTTCCTATCTGTGACATAACCAGTTCATGACTTCCCTGCTGAATGGTGGGATACATGTGGTTTTTGTGCTTGTCTTTAGTTCATAGTAAATTGCTACGCCTGTCTTTGTTCCACTCCGTACACTGAGCCGTTCTCCATGGTAACCACTAATTAGGCATGATTCCTTGTTGTGCCCTTTGCCCTTGGAAATTTGCCTTTTTCATCCCCATTCTTCTTCGGTTGTAATGCTACACCACCCCTCTGAGCACAGTTTAAATTATTCACCTCTCCAAAATAGGCCTCTGGGTGCATGAAGCCTGACTGACCTCTAACCTGCACGACTTGGGTACTTTGGAACAGAAATCTGTATTTGTCTATTTGTGGAATTCCAGGCCTTCAAGAGAAGAAGTGGATGTGAACACAAGCTGTCACACCATGAAGAGCCCCATGCTGTCTCTGAACGCCTCCGTCAATCTCTGTGGATGTAGAATGACAGGATTATTATGCGTTAAGCAAAGATTCTTACAATAAAGTTGAACTCGTCCAATATTGAAACAGTTGAGTATACGGACAAATACATAAATGTGTACATGCTGTGAAAGTGAAAGCGCATGAAGATGGAAAACTGGAAATGGTAAAAACCCAAGACAAAACCTAATGTCGTGGTGAAAAGGCAAGAAAAGATGACTGCAGGGATATGAGGATTTAAAAGCTCTTTCAGCCCCATAAATGTATCCTTAAACAAGCAGAAATCCTTAGGTTTGGAGAGCAAGAAAATCAGCCACAGCCAAATACCTTTAAAGAGGTAAGTTCTGACAAGTCAGCTGAATGAGAAGAACAAGGTCCGAGCTATCGACTCCTATGCCCTGCCTGTCATCAGATACCCTGCTGGCATAATAAGCTGGCCCAGATGAGATTGAGGCCACCGATATAAAGACCAGGAAGCTCCTCTAAATGCACGGAGGATTTCACCCCAAATCCAGCACCTTGAGACTGTACACTAAGAAGAAGGAAGGAGGCAGAGGACTAGTGAGCACAGAGCCACTATCCAGGATGAATTCACAAAGACCCATGAGTACATCAGGAAGATGGCCCTAAGTGATGAGTTGCTTAGTGAATACCTCAAGCAGCAGAAGCTCGATGAGGAAGAAGAGAATGTGGAACCTTCATGGAAGGACAAGTACCTGCACGGCATGTACCACCGACAGATACAAGAAGTGGCTTATATCGAGAAATCCTACCAGTGGCTGGAAAAGGCTTGACTGAAAGACAGCACAGAGGCACTAACCATGGCAGCACAAGAACAGGCTCTGAGCACAAGATCGATAGAGGCCGGGATCTACCACACCAGGCAGGACCCCAGGTGCAGACTGTGCAAAGATGCCCCTGAGACAATCCAGCTCATAACAGTGGGGTGTAAGATGCTGGCAGGCAGGGCGTACATGGAACGCCATAACGAAGTGGCTGGCATAGTGTACAGGAACATCTGTGCCAAGTATGGGCTGGAAGTCCCAAGGTCACAAATGGGACACACCTCCGAAGGTGGTTGAGAATGACAAAGCCAAGATCCTGTGGGACCTCCAGATACAGACTGGCCAGACATAATAGTGGTGGAAGGCAGCAAACAGCAGAAGAAGGCAGTAGTGAGAAATGTAGCAATCCCAAGTGACACCAACATCAGGAAGTAAATCATTACTAAAAAAAATGTTTTCTACCTATAACTATTTTTGGTGCTGCTTCAAAATGCTTTGGGCTTAGTGCTAACACTTACAATGACAATCATTATAGTACATGCTAACATTTGATAATTAGCACCAAAAACTAATTACAGTTGAGGCTGATGGAAATGTCATTAACTTGGCAGGTATATCTATTGGATGTAACTACATTTCTGACCAGCTGGTGGTGCCGGATGAAAAGCAGGGTCACCAAAGATTTTAGAATTCATCCTCTGGGCAGCATGGATATCTGTACCTAACCATGGTTGGCAATCCATCCAACTGTTGTCAAGACATTTCACAAAATTCCAAAGATTTGAACCTGCGGATGGTGCTAGAGGAATAGCCAGGGAATCACCAAAACTATTATTCATCCTGAGCAGGACATCAATGTGTGTGTGTCAAAATTGCATGGCAACCCACCTAATAGGTGTTGAGAGTTCCCTCAAAGAGAACCACGAGTGTCTGTAGAAACTTTTTTGCCAATCTATCCAGTAAAGATTGACATATTTCTCAGCACAAGTGAAAACCGTGACCTGCTGGTGACACTGGAAGTCTGGGAATCAGCAAAGTCATTCGGATTCATCCGCTGGGCACCATGAATATCTCAATTGAATTTCATGGCAATTTACCCGAGCTCTGTTGAGATATTTCAAAATCGGGTCCACAGTGGTGGGCCGACGACCGACAGGTAGACCAACCGACAATAAATAAATAAATAACAATTCAAATGTGAATCTCTACTTTGTTGTGTTCGTCCATCCATTTACCCAGTGTGCATTCACATTTCATTCGATGTTTCGGATTATTATTTAAAATAGTATGCAAGATAACTAGCAGTGTATAGTTGTGTGTTTATGACGTGTGTGATGTCTGTATTGTAGCATTGAGATTGCGTGTTATAATGCGCTAGAGGAAGTGGCTAGTGCAAGTGTAATCGTGTTGCTTTGTTAAACAATTCAAGCTGGACAACTGTCTGGAATAAACAAGACGGGTGCGATATATAACCTCAATCGTGTGATTCAGACATTTTAAACACTGTGCAAGACCATCAGAATAATTAGAAAAACTGGATGCAACACCCGTAGAAGAAAGATAATTCCTCCTAGACAAAACAAGTAGGCTTAAAGGTCACCGTGGTGTACATGATTGTGTCAGTGTGTGAGCTCATATGTGGATGTCTGAGCACTATTTGGTGCTTGGCGGTGCAGAGGCTTGGAAATGCAGCAGGGTGCCACCGCTGACACGGAGACACTTCAGCCCGCAGGCTCTAATCCCTTTTGAAGCAGACCAGGCACTAGCATGGGACCATATGTTTGGGAGAGCACAAGCGCTCTCCTGTGCTATGTTAACGAGGGGGGGGGGGGGGGGTGGAAACGTTTTGCCCGCTGATCTTGCCCCCCCCCACCCCCCGCACGCGGGGCGGGCAACACGGCTACCCCCCC
>JAVQJF010114857.1:0-19441 GCA_036023855.1 Gadopsis marmoratus
CACACACACACACACACACACACACACACACACACACACTATCGCATTCTCACACGTGCGCCTTCATGTAGACATGTGGGAGAGTCAACATGCACAAACACACACAGGCCAACTACTGATCACATGTATATTCACATGGCTAAATGTACACACACACACACACTGTCACACACCAATATGGCACAAGCGCACAGTGTCGCAGCGTACACACTACACAGCACATTCTTCATGTTCTCCACTGGGTGACATTCATGACTTTCCCATCATAATCTTTCTTTGGTCTCTTCATGCTCATTCCACCGTCGAACACAATAAATGGGATTACTATACACGAGTGAAAAATGCAATACCATGTGAGCAAAGTGAGTCTTTGATTTTTTTTTTGTTTTTTGTTTAAACCATTCTATACTGTATTATAACACTGTGTGACGGATAGAAAGCATATATGCATGTACTGTGACTACCAAGAGTCAATTCACTGATAAAAGCATGTCTGGGTTACATGAGATTAAGTAACAGAATACAAGAAATAATAAATAGTTACACAATGTATGCTAACACTGAAATGCAGGTTCCACTTATGTTTCGTTAGACCGTAGCTTGTCGCAAAGCTTGCGTTGTTAGCATGTTATTACTGAAGCACTATTCTGGTTCTACTGCGGTGCTCTGGTTTCCTTCCAGCCAACTCCAAGCTGGGCTGGCTGGGATGCTGGGGTCAGCTGGGGGTAGTGGAGGGTGGATTAACGGGGGGGATGTAGATGCCCCAATCAAAAAGAACTCAGTCTTGATGGGATCACAACGGAGGTGTCTTCAGTGGCATGTCCCCTCAGCTGATGTGGGGGCCATTCAGAAAAGCTGGTGGGGTTTCGTTTTTTTTTTGCTTTTTTTTCTTGTCTTTCTATTTTCTCACTTCCTTTTTTACATCCTTCACATTCTGTTAGAAAAGAAAAATGACATAGACAATGATCAAAATGTGTCTTTACTACTACTACTACTACTATTACTGGACATAAGTTCACTTCACAGGAGGCCTTAAGGTTTAGATGAAATTGTAACATTAATGCAGATTATAAAAGCAAATTTGCGTTTGTACATTGGCCCTTCATAGCCTTGCTATGCGATAAATGTTTGAAATGCCTTAATGTAGGTCTAAATGGGCCTGGGATGAACACTGTAGTTATGATTGACTAAAACCAAGACAGACATTGTCAAGGTTTAATTATTGGCCACTCCAAATACCAATACTACAGAATTACTACACACTGTATCCACTATTAAGAGTCTGTGAGAGGACTATCTGAGCAGTTTGGCGTGTATGTAAAGCAGGTGTGTGTGTTCTGTGTATCTGCACATGAAAAGTCAAGGTCAATACAAACGTTTTTGGAGCCCTGAACGGACTTTCAGCAGCTTCCAAAGCTGAAAAAATTATGTTGAAATGAATAAGTAGCTGACAAAGTCAGTCACAGTAATTGATTTATTTATGTTATATTCATGTTCCTTTCGGGGGCCCCTCAGTGGCTTTATGCCTTGGGCCAGCTTTTCGGCACATGTCACCTGGCACGCAAAAACAAAACACCGTCTACTATTTCTTACTTGACTCTTCGCACATTGGTCTGTGTGAATTTATGCGAGAGTAAAGACGCCATTCAATAATAAAATGATGCAATGAATAAACAATGCAACCGCCTGTGGATGAATGAATGCTGTATACACAATGTACACAATGTATTTCCGCACTTCAACATCTAGGGCCCACCTCCAGAGCAGTGACTCCACTCTGTTGATGATGTCAGACAGATCAAAGGGCAGTGGCATGCTGGGGTCATCCACGCCCCAGAAGGGCCGGTCCACTGGGGCCTCCTCAGGGGGTAACGTCTGGGCCAGACTTGAGTGGCACCTGAGGCGACAGGACACAGGAAACAAGCACACCCATTAAATCCTCCCTCCCATCAAGACCAACTGGCAGACACGCCTCAGCATTAGGACACGCGTCTCAGGTCGCTCACAAAGCCTCCCTCTGCTATACCAAGTCATATCCATACGAAGCTAACAGTTTCCAAACTACATGCAAATTATTTCAAAGATTTGTGTTTGTTCACCCTTCTATACCTGCAAATGTGGAGGGTGAGCCATGAAAATAAAATCCAGAATATTGCTTTTAATGCCCAGTAACTAGTGCTGGTTGACAACAGATGGTTTGTAGTGAAGATAAACGAAGATCTTTCTATCTGGTCTTTCTGTATTGACAGCTTTAAAGTGGTCAGTCCCAGAAATGTCTTAGTTTACTGATGATGTGTTTGTGTGTGTGTGTGAGTTGCAACTCGTCCCTAAATACACAGTAGATGTTTGTGTTAGGCTTGTGTGTTCCCTCTCCTTTTTATGACTCCTAATAAGGCCCAATTAGAACCTGCAGGATGCGAGAGCGTAAGTGTGTCTGTGTGAGCTGCATGTACAAAGGAGACTGAAGAGACTTTAAATTCTTTGTACAAATGCGTCAGATGAAGGTTTCTTCCCCCTCCGCATATTGTTAATGATGTTTAAATGATTGATCTTTATGCGACTCGCACTTCCTTTCTTTGGCATTTCTGTTTTAAAAACCTTCAAGCCAGTGAAGCTCATTGAGCTAAATGGAGCTGAGAGGGTGGGAGAAAGTGATGCGTCAGGAAAGTGTTTCTAGCGCCATTAATGGCAGCAACAGTATCAAGCTGATGAGAAACCAAGATATCATGTATCGTGATTAATGCCCCATTCATCTTACACACACACACACACACACACACACACACACACAGCAGGGCGCTTTCACGAGAACATCACACTCTGTTGTTTGTGACGGAGCAGTGAGAAGTCCAGCCATTTCATGTCACTGCGTGATTTTTATGAGATTAATAATCTGGGGTTAGTTGCATTTTCTACAGTGTTTGGAACCCCACAGACCTTAGCCACATCTTTTGTCAGACCAGTGTAAATATTTACCGCGGTGACTTGGTGTTGCTCTCTGCTGTCATTGTAAATCTGCCCTCCCTCTGCCTCTTGACAGATGAGAGTGACCCCTGACCCTGAGGTGCAAGCGGGAGGGGTGGAGGATGGCAGTTGTGTTGTGTGTGTGTGCGTGTGCTTGTGAGGGGCGGCCTAAGAATTTCCTTCTAGAGCCAGTTATTCTCCCCACACAGTCATCATGCCAGGGTCTGTCCTATCATATCCCACACCCTAAAAAACCTCAGACAACTCCCTCACACACACACACGACCACCACCACCTTGTGGCCAGCGACTAAAGGAGGGGATGGAGAGGACACAGAGAGCTGAAGAGAAGGATATGGGTGTCGGTTATAGATGAGATGAGGGGATGTTAAAGTTGTCAGGGGACAGCAGGGGGCTGCCACAATTTGTGGTTATATATTTTCACATGAGCCACTTAATGTCCGACTGGCTCTCGGCCTAAGTGCTGCATTTTGGTGCGGTTAGCCCTTTAAAGAGCTCCTGCATTACGGTGGTGAGGAGCAGCATTAACATCCACTGTTCCAATATATCTTCTGCGCTCTGGATCAGGGCCTGATAATAGCATCTGTTAACATGCACTAAGTACCATTATGTAGCACATCACTTCATAAATAATACGATTAGGCGACCTTGGGGCTTTGCGACGAGCCGTGTGTTTAAATGTTCTCATCATTTATTTAGGGTGCGAATTAAAGGAAGCGCCACTTCAGAGGAGGTGGAGGAGGAGGAGGACGAGGACATGGCTGGCATACGTATCTACAGAGTTCGCGCGCGTGCGCGTGCGCGAGAGAGAGAGAGAGAGAGAGAGAGAGAGAGTGTAAACTGACCCAGACGGCACACACTCACAAACACACTGTGTGGTTCTGCTGACATCAGCTTGAGGACACCATAGGCCAAGGGAACCCAGGGCTTTGATTTGGTCTGATTAAGTATTCGTGTGGTAGAGCTATGAGAGGAAACACGTGCCTCTTTTCTGCTGCCCTGACTCACACTGAAAAGGCTACTTACGGTAAAAACCTGACCAGCCGCCTCCAACGGAGCTGCTGCATTAATCTGACAAGGGATCTCGCAAAACATTAGCTTGCAAATAGAAGGCTCCTGGTTTACCACAGATATAAAAGATATCAAGACTGGAAGACTATCAAAGATAATATAGTGTAGGTAATTCAGCACACACTTTTACACAATCTACTACTGTTCGCAGTGTACCGTCCCTTGACTGCTAAAATGAAACCAAACGAAAAGTCAATATCAAGCGAGGTGCCTTAAGCTCTCCAGGGCTCTCGCTAGAAATTTAGTGTAAGCCACAGTGGCGTACAAACAAGGCTCACCAAAAGACTTTCCCATGGCGGCCCACCTTAAAGTTAAGGTCAAAGACAAAGAGGTGTGTGACGGTGGTGGGGTGATGGGCACTGAGGATGGAGAGAAGGTGTTTGTGAGTCCAAGCTGTTCCAATGGATTAAGCCCAGACAGATATGGGCCTAACTATCCCATCTGGCGCTCGGTCAAGAGAGATTGGCAACACAATCACTCATTTCAATTTGCCCTGAAACCTTAGAGCCTGGCAGGCCCCCTGCTCAAATGGTATGCTAATGTGAAAGGTATCTAGGATTCTATCGCCTCTATTCCACAGAGGCCTTTCCCTCCGTGCAGCACAGTGCACTTGAACTGTGGCTAGGGCGGGAGCTCCACGGCCCACGCTGCAATAAGGGCCGGAGCCCCCTTTGCGCTCAAACTAACCACTTTAGCTAAAGTGAGTGTTAATTATGGACAGGCAAAGCAGTCAATAAAAGGTTAATGTAAAAGTCAAAAGATAAATTCCTTTAAGCATTGCATCATTCCACCATCTCCAACACACTGCTCGCAGGTCTCCTAATCAATACGTTTTACTGTAATGCGCTCGCCATCGATCCCCCCCACTCCATGGTCCGGGCTCCATCACTTGGTTAAAGAAAGGAAAGGGGGGGAGAGAGAGAGAGAGAGAAAAACGAGTAAATAAAATGATTAACCTCGGTTTCACTTTGTTGTTTCACTCCTCGTCTCTCCCTGAAAGGCTTGTTAGAAGGAGTGCAGGGTGGTCCAATATCATCACTGCCATCACCACCATCCCAACCATCAAAATCATCAGCATCATCAGCCCACTCAATCTCTGGCCGGTGTGTAATTGTGTAGCAGTACACTCAAGCAGGGCCATACATTAAAAGGCCCTCTGCTCTTAACAGGATGGAAATCCGCCTAATAGACAACATCAGTGCTTCCAACTCTTGCAATTACACTGATAAATGCACAATTGTGTCAGGCTGAGTGAAAAAGAACCCAGAGAACGTAGATAGGAGACAACGCTTATTGCATTATTACAAAAGGTCATTTGTAACCACGTGGGACTAGACAGCTTGGGCTGGGCATCATCTTGGGACAAGGGTGGAGTCGCGCCATGCTGATGGAAAGCTTTTCGGAAGGCATTTATAGGGGCTCAGATATGTTTTCTAAACTTGATGTGGTTCAATTGTTTTATGCGAGAGCCATGCAAATGACCTTTCTGCTGTTGCATCAATGTGGAAAATGTGTCCTTTGAATGTTCTGTATGAAACATCGCCATAGTACCTTCAACAGTAGTGTTGCGAGGGTATCAAATCCAGCCCAGAAAAAAAAAGAATCCACTGAATCCACCTTACAAATATACCTATCTGTTCATATTTCAATGGTTTTGAAAAATAAAACTCAAAGACTAAAACTTTCGCCTGATAGATCACGTGTTTGTGGCTACGACTACCTGAATGTTTCGTAGGTTGTTCTTGGCAAATGAAAAAGAAAGAAGAAACCAGATTAAATATTTCATAAAAAAAGATCCATTGGACATGGCTCATGTTTACGAGATGAACATGGTTAATGTGTTGGGACTCATCTCCAAAATATGTGCCATGCCCTATGCATTAGCTACAGCGGACCCAAAAGTAAAGCCTGCATAAAGGTGAAATGACGCAGAACACGAATAAATCATCCATGTCAATTTTGAACTCTATTATGTGTGTGTGCTTATCAAGGGAGGCAAGTTCACTTGCTTCCTCATGCTCTGCATGCACTTCATCTGACTCTCCAGCAATCCTGTGCAGGTGTGAATTTTTATGGTCTTGGCAACCCCACTGCCCGATACCTGAGAATGCAATCAAACAACTCGTGAAAAAACAGGCATGTGTCTCATAAATCAGCCTGCTCCTGAAGGGAAGGCATGCAATCACAGTCCAAGGAGAGAGAAGAAAGACAGAGGTATACATATTGTCCATGCGCATTCTGCATCTGTGCAATGCTGGTTAAGAAATGAGCGATTGAGCACATCTGTCTTTCTATGTCATGAATATATTGGGTGAGTGAGTGATAGATAGATAGCATTTATCTACAGACTTAGTTTTCTTCTGTGTTGTGCAAGATATCACTTATGTCATGCTGACGGCAGTATAACAGGGAGACATTAAGAACAAGGCCCGACCAGCTTTGGATCTCACCCTACACCACCCAAGACTCCTGTGAACTCTCAGGGCTGTCCTCATTAGGGCCTGAACAGAGCCTCAGATCCCCACCCGCCATCCCCAACTCCCATTATCCCAATCGCTGCCACATTCAGTGTTAAACGTAAAGTGGTGCCGAATGCGAGCCAGCCAGCCAGAAAGCGTGGGCAGGGCCGCGTCTTAACCGTTTCCTCAGGATCAATCAAATGCTATTGTGTCTGCAGACAGCTGCTGACTGTACACTTTGTGAGTATGTGAGGTGGGCAATTGTGGAGAGCGAAACAGAGAGCGAAGGGGGGGGGGGGGCTGTCATCAAATGTGTGACATATGTTCCTTTCATTTTGATTCCCTCTAAGGAGCCTAGGCTAATAAAACTAACATCTGATGCACTCTTTTCCCCTTTAATTAATGGTTGTGGAAACCACGCAAAAATGCATTAGCAATGGGGGGTGGGAGACGAGGTGGGTGCTGCATGGTGCTTTCAACACAATGATTCTGCCACGGAGCAGGGGTACCTTTGGGTGGGGCAGCCCCTTCCTCGTACTCCGTGAGCTCCTCTTGCCAGCTGCAGTCTGGGCTGCTCATTAAACCACATGAAACAAATAAGGCTCATTATTGGCATCTCCAGCCAGACCCAGAGTTTGCATCAGGTCCGTGTACTGTACGCAGAGTTAGTTGGAGCCTGCGGCAGAAACACAGTAGGTTCGCCGTACCTGCACAGCCGCAGCCTGCATCACAACCTGAGTGTTTGATGTGGCCTGGCTGGCTGCCCCGTCTAGGGGAGGTTGAACCAGATGTAACAGAAAAACACACACAAAGCTAGGTAGCCTCTAAATAGCCTTCATAATTGGAGGCAATAAAACACTACTGCAGTCTGGAAGTGCAAAGGAGGCAAGCCCCTGAACTACAGCTACTGCTCTCAAAAACCAGGTGGACGTCCATTAGGTACATAACAGCGTAACAAATTACCAAACACCCCGGTCTGCTCCTTCTCCTCCTCAGGCTATGGGATGGAATGTGGCCTAATGTCAACACAGGCGCAAAATTTACGAGCAGACAACTATTGCTCAAATGCAATCAGGTTTTAACAGAAAAAATAAATAAAAAAAAAAATCTTATATCTTAGTATCTTTGAGAGGAAGAAACAGTCAAAGAGAGAGAGAGAGAGTGTGTGTGTGTGTGTGTGTGTGTGCTCCAGGCTGACTGGGGAGGAATGAGAGTTGCTGAATCTTATGGCCTACCAGCCACCCGTGCCAGGCTACAGGCTAGCTCAGCGTAAGCAGCTGGCTTGAAGGGAGAGTGAACCCCACCCCCCTCAAAAACAAACGTTTACTCTGGGCCCTGCCGGTAACGCCCAAAGGACGACATCAGCAGGGACGGGTAGCTTGGCTCGCTCAACCCACTCCATCATCATCCCAAACGAGCCACACACGGCCAAATACCATATTGAAACATTTTGATATATACAGGCAAAACTAATTAAGAGTTGTTTTTTTAAAGAGACGCTGAAGATCTTCGATGGCGAGGGTCAAGAGGTTACGAGGTGCACTTTTGCACAGCTCAGCGTTTGAAGGCTGTAAATCGGCTGTTGGAGAATCAGGAAGAGGGTCACTGTGGAGTTGGGACCACTAACTCCGAGTTTGCCTGGGCACACCATCGCTGTGAAAACTTGTTTTCCGAGAGTGTTCTTGTAAAATGATAATTTTTAACCCTCATCTCTTCCCTCCACCGCGTGCCCCCTCCCTCCTGGCCAAGTGTCAGTGGCTTGTGGGCATCATCTGAGTGCTGCAATAACGCTGGTGATGGATGAGGCTTGCCTCAACAGCTATACAGCGAAGCCATTGGACGATACCTGACCCCAGTCACGTGATAAGGTCAATCCAACGTGGGCACAATTCCCACCTGTCTTCAGGTGACAATGGCGGGGTCAAGCTGGGCCAGCTAATTATAGTCTATTGTAACTTCAATTGCCTGGTTACAAGTCATCCTTCTAGCTCCGGGGGGTGAGGTGTTAAGTTCTGCAGCCTTTGTGTAAAGTTAAACTATGAGATCGAAGCTTTCAAATGTTGCACAACAGATATTGGGTTCCAGAAACACGTAGATTAAACTGCTTTACCAAAAAAAGAAAGAGAAACACTGAAGCACGAAAACAAAGGATCAACTCTCCAAGAGCAAGTGCTACTCTTTGAATAAATATGAGATTTTGTTTAAGCTGCACATATAAAAAGTGGTTTCATTGTTGACATCGCTTGTCATGATGAGATCGCATAATAGGCTCAGCAAACCAGTGATAGTAAACATGTCCTACTGAAACATAAATCTTAAACCCCATAAATTGGACAGGTCCAGGCGTAGGCTATAATATGACCATCTACACAGGCAAAACACTCTTGTAAAGAAGAAAATATATAGCAAAAAAAAAACTCATTCCATTATATCAACAAAAACAACAATAGATATGGTTAGAAATGCATGACTTAAAGTAAAAAAAAAAGGTTCTCAGATAGATACCTTGCACTGGAGGAGAGACAGGGATATACTCTCTTTACAGGTCTAATCCTAATCTAATTTTTGCAGGATTTAGGACTTAAGTGTAATTTCAGCTGGTTTAATTTTTTTTTAAGTTAACCTTTGAATAGACAAACAAAGGAGTGGCAAAGAGTAGAAGATGTCCACATTCCCACATGGGCATCTGCCATAAGTCAACAACTAAAACTAGCATTACTCATTCTATTTACAGTACAGGATCAACTCATTCTGAAAATGTCAGGCTGGGTGAACAGTAACTTATGAGTTGCACTTTCCCAGATGCATTTGGTTGGTGTTTTTCTTCTTCCAGTAAACCAATAAAAGAAAAAGTCCCAAACTTAGTGAAGTTTCTCATCCAAGACTGAGAGAGGCCTATAGCATTTCTAACACAGCAAATGTGAGTGTGTGCGCCTTCACGTGCACACATGTGTATGCTCTGCGTCCATGCCAGAGGAGTGCTTCTCCGCCAGGTGTTTGAACCTCTGCGTCACCTGGTGCTCCTGCTGTGTGAACACAAGTTTTGTTTCACCCTATTAAGTAAATAGTGTAATTAAAGGGCCTCGGCATTTAAAATGCTGTGAACAGCCAGCAATTTGTTTGGAAGAGCAGCCAGGCTCGGCCCTGAGGCGCTGCACCAAACAGGATGCAAAGAGTACATGCAGCAAGCCAGGGAACATCGTATAATGGCATGTGTGGGTGTGTGTGAGTACATATGTAACTGCCTATGTGTGTGTAAATCACTCATTGAAAGTTGTTCTTGGTGTTGGGGGAAAAAAAAAAGGCTGTTTGTGGTCTAACAGGTACTTAATAGTGTTCTGTTTGTAGTGACAATATCAGGACTTGATGCAATAACCGTAATACCAGCATAACCGAGGATGGTGTTTCGTAGAACCCAGCCCTTTGTCTATAGTGGCACAGGCGTTGTTCATATTGATACTGATGTGAGTCAAAAAAAAAAAAGTCAAAGAAAAAGGTGACACAGGCGCAGCTTGTTTGCCACAAAAGACAACAATAAGACAAACGCCACACAGAGCTTAGCACAATAAAAACAGAGGGATTACAACTGAAGTAGTAGCAGAGATCAACTCTCTTCATTAGTTTCCTCTCTTAATTTCCACTCCACAAACATCCCTGCTCTGCACTACCTATCCCAGTGAGGATGCTTCTTACCAAAGTCTCTGCCCTTACTGCTGATCCAGGGTCAGCTGCGGGAAGTAAGAGAGGGATAACCTCTCTCTGAGCCCCACAGAAGCCCAGATGGCTGCGCGAAAGCTCTGATCCAAAAACTAGCTTACAACTCAATCGCTGTGGCCACATCTCCAAGTCCACAGTTTAACCCCCTCCGATGTCAGCCAAGGTCACAGATGCACACTTGAGAGGCAAAAAGAGCCAGGAGTGAAGTGCTGCCAGAGTCGAAGGAATTAGATCCGGGCTGAGTGGCCCTCATCTGGCTAAGCCTGGTAAGTAGCAAGACTAACAGGCTGAGGCACGGTGGTTTGGGTTCACAAACACGCACACACACACACACACACGCACACACGCTTGTAAGCTTGCACGCAAACGAACACACACATAAATAAGGAGGTAAGCACACACTTACATAGTCACACACAAGTACACACGGAAGGACTCCGAGGGCTACAGATGGTGTGCCCTGGGCCTGGTGACTGGGGCTCTGATTGAGCTAGTTTTAGAGCCAGTGTGGAAGCTGCCACGACGCACAGGGCTCAGGGGTTGGGGCGGAAGACAAAGAACAGCGGAAGGAGCGCATGAGGGGAAGAGAGGAGCGGGCGGGGTCTAACTCCTTTCCCTGCATGGGGGCTCCTAACATTTTTGTACAACATCAACATGTCACTGTCCATTCGTCCCCTTGCCCTATTGCCCATGTCCTACCCCCGTGTCTCCCTACGCCAACACGCCTAACACTGCGCACACCCCAAAAATACACAAACCCTAACATACACACACACACTCTGGGAGCCAGCGGCCACTTCAGCTGTAATTCCACCTGACTTCCGCTGTCTGACTGGCAGGAGACGGGGAGGGTGAGGACAACAGGCTGTGAATACGGGAAGAGACAGAAAATCATTGAGAACCTTGCCTTTATGAATCTTTGATGAGAGAGAGTGGGGGTTGGCGGGGGCTTTGCCTCGGGTTAAATCAGAGCATAGCGCATGTGGTGTGTGTATGACTGCCAACAGAGGTTGAGATAAACAGGGCCTGGACCAGGCCCAGACAACTGCAAACCCCGCAGTCGGGAACATTTGTCCCTGCAATTAGTCCCTGTCCTCCCTGTTCATGCTGCAGGTAAGTGGTACTGGTAGCTAGCAAAACAGCTATAGCTATGACTGCCTAGGAGTCCGGCAAGGGGTGGAAGGTTGAGATGTACCAGGAGTTCTTTCTGTGCAAGTCAAAGGCATCTTTCAAATTTAATTATGCAGCTGTCAAGTGTTCCCAAGATAAATCAATCAATCAAGGAAGACAAGCTAAAAAAAACACTTCAAAAGAATAGTTCACGTAAGTGTGTTGCATGCCACTTCAGAATCTTTGTCAATATCCTTTAACTGTTAATGTTTATTACATCCCTGTTGCTCAATTTTAACTTGGGACTACTGTTCTTCTTTCTTCAAATTCAGTTTGTCTGTGTTTGTTGGTTTGTTTTTAATTACTGTACCGATGACAGATGCGCGTGCACTTTGGGCACAGTTGATGTAGCCTCTCTGTTAGTTCAGCCAGGGACACTTGCGTCAAGGCATAGCAAATGGTTACACAGTTGGATTTGGCTGACAAGGCTCTGCTGTTTGAGGGAGCTCTCAGTGAATCCAAGCAGAGGAGATTCTGCTGAGAGGGCTGTTGAACATTAAATCTTAGTTAAATCAACCAACATATAAGATTCTACTGGTCCCGCTAATGTGAGTTTTGTTTTCAAAACTATCCACTTCTGCGATGCCGTATGACTCCCGATTTCATCATTTGATTCAAACTCTGCAGGTAGACCTCAACCTGGAAAACATTGTGTTACTTATGGCTGACACTACTATTAAAAGCCTCGATTTCTCTTCCGAGAGAGCACCAGTTTAACATACGCTAACAAGTCTGGCTCTCTGCTATGATAAATGTCATGTGCAAGAAGAAAAACAAACAATATGACAAGCTGGTATAACGCTGTCCTACACTGCAGTTGCCTAATTAACAATGATAAAGTATGCTGCGATGTCTTGTAAAGGCATACTAGCTTGCAATTAAAGCGTGGGAAGTTCTATTACACACACACCCTGGTGATGTTCTTTCTTTCACTGTTCATTGTGCTACCCTCACACCTGTTCTGACATCTGACATCGGACGCATGAAAAGCTGATGATGACTCAGAGGAGGTTGTTTTAATTAATAATACAAGACATGTTACAACAACCTCAGAATCTCCTTTTTAATAGTTGTCAAGCAGGTGCCAATTTTCTTCTCAACATGACTTGGGTTATGTTACGAAACAAGCAAAGCAGCATAGTAGCTTTATCTCATCTGCCACCTTTGACAGCTCAGAATTCAGAGTCCTCCAGGAAGCTCGGCTCATGTTAATGTGTCACCAATGAGGCCTTTTGAAGACTCGATTCAGCCATCTGCCAGTGAGCTCAGAGGTACTGCCGACTGATTTCCGATCACATAAGAGCTTGGCAATGATATGAACTGTCTTGGGCTGATCAAGAGCTGCCTTGGCTTCCATCTACATCTGTCAGGTTCAAACTTTACACTTCGCTACACATGTTGATCACATATGGCAAAGTACAGGCACAAATTCAAGCTGCTGTTTGAACTAATCTACTTTGGGCTTGGATTACCACAGCATTTTTACTTTCTGGGATCCTGAGATGAAGGCGGAGGATTGATTGACACCTAAAGTGCCTTTTCTCACAGCTTGTAGACCTGCCGTAGCTGGGAACTCATGGCCTCCTGTAGCCTCAGGAGAAGACAATGGAAAAGTATGCCAGGTTTGGGTTGGGTTGTTTATAGGGCAAGACTGAGTCTAACAGTGCCCCCTGATGGTTCATACATGCTTTGTGCCAGTGAAGGTAGTTGTAGGTAGGGTGGGTAGTGTGGCTAGTAAAAGTATTGCCAAGGAAACAACATCACCTGACATCAAACGGAGCATGTGTCCAGGCTTTGTTTGCAGGCAAAGGGAAGAAGAGCAGTACTTAGCAGAGCAGCTAACCTGTGGCCATATCTGCTGGACAAATCAATAGAAGTGTCTGAGAGCAGAGCAGAGTGTGCTGGGGGGGAGCTGGAGGGGCTACCCCTGGCCCGCTGCCCCCAGGCCTCTCCTGGGGGGTACCTGCCTGTCTCTTTGCCCTCCATCTCTTCTGCCTCAGTGCTCCCATCCTACGACTACTCGGTCATATACACACACACAGACGCATGCAACAAGCCCACGTATACACTGGTACAGGCGTCCTGGGACATCTTGTAGGGCCATCTATACTATGAAGTGCAGCAAGGGATCCACACTGTCTAAGATGTTACACTGCAGATGCACACTTGTAAAAGCATATATAAGAGCATATACAAGCAAACCGAAGCATGTGCATGTGTACACACACGCACACACACACTGAGACACATTGATAAATGTGTACACATTGTTTGTCCCCTGATACCCCAGAGTACATGACCCACAATTTAGACAAGCTGCAAATGGCCTCCCATTGTAGTGGTCTTTCACACAAGAGGGTAGAAGTCGTACCAAATGCACAACACAACACCTCCCCCTGACCCTAAAGCCCTGGAGAACAGTCAGGCACTGAGCAACAGTAAAAGCAGTACTCCTCCAAGCTGCAGGAATCCAGTTCTCAGAGCCCCTTCCACTCAACTGTCCCCCACTTGCTGCTGCCAACTTACTTTCAATCACAGTTAAAATTGCAGAACAAGAAGTGGAGGGATGGGATGAGGCGAAACACAAGCCTGCTGCACAATGCACTTGTCAGGCAGATGCTTGCTCTGACATTTGAGGCCATGGGGACCTTGTTGAAAGAGCAGATGCTCACTGATGTACAGGAACATGGCAAGTACACAAGTGGCTGAAGCAGAAAAGAAATCTGCACAAACATACGAGAAGAGAAGGACAAATGGAAAAAGCTTTAGATGGCAGGCTCATGCAGAGATGTGTTGTGTGTAGAAACACGTGCCACACAGCAGAGTGGACATGGCACACTGACATGCACATAGACGGAAGAGGACAGCATGCAAAAAGTGAAACGGATGTGAAATAATTAGCGGTACCTTATAACAACAATCATTTATTTGCACACTGACAAGCAGTAACTGATACATGGAAACTACATGTATATTTGAATAAACAACAATTAAAACGCAGACTTCCACACACGATGTGCACATGAGACTATATACACAATATTCGTGATAAAAAAGACACAAACAAATACACACACTTCCACCATCCCAATGGACAAACTTTTATACTGTCCTTAAATATTGAATGCATCTTGTAAGCACTACCTTGTTATCATTACTAACAATGTAATTCATCTTGCTACACCTTGAGTGACAACATGTTTCTGGAATGCCGGTAACAATCAGTCATGAATTAACAAGAAAAGGCAGAATTCAATGGTTAGTGCTGGAAGAAAGCCAAGTAAAGATGTAGAGGGAGATAGTGGGAAAAAAAGAGACTCAGCAAAAAAGGAGTGATGGGAAAATGAGATGGGAGGAAAACAGATGGAAACAAAACAGAGAAACACAAGACGTAGAATGCAAAGTGGGAGAGGTACAGAGCAGGCAGCATCATATTAGTTTCTGCAGAGGACCGCAGGCAGCATTATGGAAATGGGTGGCTGGCAGCTTCTTTGGATGACTGTAAACAGGATATTGGTAAGGCCTACAGCCTCTGGTGAGGCCCATGGAGCCTGGCATCATTGCAATGCTTGTGTCGAGCTACAATACTCCCACGGTTCCTCCTTCTATCTGTCTGGTTCCTTTGCTCCAACCTGCCCAAACTCCACTCGTGAGTAATTTATGAAGCGAGTGGGGGTGGTTGCGGAAGCGGTACGCGCACATCCTGACACAAAATACATGACATGTTCCACATGTCTTCCCACTAAGCTACAAAGAATCCTTTTGTCTCTACAAAAGAAAAAGAAACACCAAAAAGTAGTTGAGGCATTCAGTGTGCTTGCATCAATTTGTGAACTGCTGTGAACCAGGTAGATAATGGCAACTCTGGTTAAGAGGCAAAACCTGAATTAAAGTTGCTCTCTGTGCTAATGTTTAGCTTAAGCCCTAATTATGCCCTTCATTCAAGGAATGTGACGTTACCTGGCAGCATTGTCTTGGTTACCTGGCAGCATTGTCCCCTGGTTATGTCAGGGCACAGATGTGCTACACTGCCAAGTGACTAGAAGAAAACCATACCAAAAGACTAGCCAGGAGTTAAGAGACCTTGATCATAAAAAAGGTACAATCAGTGCACTCATTCTGTGATACATTCTGTAAATGACTTTAGTAGTGTTCAAATAGGACATTCTACAAAATCCACTTCGCAGATGTTCCCACCACAATTTCACTATCTCTTACCTCATTGCCTATAAATCTGTTCCACTGTCAGTTCAAACTCCAAGTGTCACATTTCATGTGTATGTGTGTCAGCGTAAGTGTATCTACATGTCTGCCTGTTCACAGTAGCTGGCGCAGGCGTCTCTCTTTCCCCTTCCTAATAGCTAGCACAATCACAGAAGGCCTGCATTATCTTTGCCATGCTGTGAAACAAAGTGCTGTGGCATAATGCGAGGTCTTGAACAAAAGTATCTTGTGTCTGAAATATGTGTCACTGCAATTGTGCAAAGCTGCCCATCGACACAGCCGTGTCGGGTTGAAGGAGTGTCTCCTAATTAATGAGAGAGAGAGTCAAAGAGAGAGAAACTCCCTCTTTCACAGCTCTTCTTCAAACAAACACTTCCTACGGGACCCCATTGTTTGGACTGAGGCATCATGGGTAGCCTTATTTACAGATTTTAATTGCTCTGGTGATCTGTGGGTAAAACACCCTGTCGTAATCACCTCACAATAGAATTGTTACTCTTTCTGACAATTGTAATAAAATGCTCTACAGCGTCCAGGGGAAAACGAGGAGGAGGAAACAGAGAAGGGCAGAGAAAGAGAAACACAGATGGTAGACGATGTAAAGAAAAGAAAACAGGAAAAATACAGAAAAAATTGAAAGAGAAAATATTTTGGATGCAAATCTTCTCAGCGAGAGGAACTAATCCGAGCGGGCGGGAAGCAGGGATGAGGACGGGACTGTTGTCCAAGGAAATGATTGCTCTCCCACCTCAAAGTGACAACCATGAGAAGCTCACCGTTCCTGGACCTCCGAAGCGGAACCGCAGAGGAGACATGCACTGCAACCATCACACAACAGACACACAGCTACACACAGACAGATTGGGAATGAGGAGGTAGGTCACCTACAGGAAGAGATTAGTGTCACCAGGCAGAGGTATGAACATGGGACTGTCAACTGCAGCTGTCCCTGATCTGGGAAGAGCTGGCAAAACTAGCTCTCATGAACATTCATGCTGCCTTCAGAGAGGCGGTAAAACAGGGACAACATCAGTTCATTTCAAACAGGCAGCTTTTACAGACACCAAATCACCACAAAACACTTTTACAATGGAATGAAATGGAATACAACAGCCATGCAACAAACACTACATTACTAGAAATGCTCAGCTTTTGTCGAGACGACTACCAGTTTGTTTGTTTCAATGCAGTGGTACAATTTTAAGGCTGTACTTTGTAGTAGAGTTGTGTCGGACTACACTGCATACACCGAAAGGTCTTTTGGATACTTTGTTCTCTTAATTTACATATATATTGAAGAAGAATATTAGATACCATCAACTGAAATCCAATTCAATAACATCGCAAACTACAGTACATTCTCAAAACATTTTACATAGTTTGACATAATGTCAAAAAATAAGTAAAAACGTATTTAAGTTTCATGCATTAAGTGCATTCAGATTATAATATTGTGTGTGTACTTCATTCTGTGTGCATTTGTATTTCTGTAGGAGAATGTGTCAAAACGATGTGCATAATTTTTGTGTGTCACACTATATCCCATTACTATGCCTGCTGATAAAGGTAATACGAACACCCTGTGCATCAAAGGTCCATGAAAAATTAAACAGCCAATCAGCTGGCAATTATTCTCTTTAATCTCCTGGAGGCAGCCAATGGGGATGTGCCTCCGGTGGTGGCCTGGAAGGGATTCATGCCTTCGGTTCTGCACATTCCACAATCCAAACACTTGCTTTGCATTATGCTCAGCTCAGGCTAAAATAAAGTACAGGCAAACTTTCTAAACTCTTTCACTTTTCCTTATCTGTGAAAATACACCATCTTCAGTATTGATATATTAAAGCCCAGATAAGTCAATTTGCCATTGTTTCTCCTAGACTATGGATCGCTTAAAGGCATTTCAACTGGACATGAAGACACCCTGTTCATGTACCAAAGGGGCTGATCAATTGCTCATTTAAAGCAGCAGGATGTGGGTTCCATGGTGTTTAGAGGAAGGAATGTTTATTTTATTACAATCAGAGCTTAAGGCTGTTGAGTATGTGCCGTTGATCTTCAGTTGTCAATGCCCTCTGTTAAAATGTATCACAAAGTATTGGCTACTTTGGTATGGATTATAATAGATGCAGATCAGCAGCTACAAAAATCGCTTATTACAGCTGCAACATGAACATAGGAAATTGATGATCCTAACTGCCTGGTGCTGCCAGAAAAAAACAAAACAAATGCTCTCTGCTGTTTTTCAGCAAGTCACCTGCTCTGTGATGTGATAAGCAGATTCCTCAAAAAGCTGTGTGCGCCAAATTGTGACCTAAAAGAGCAAAATGACTGACATGACTGACCATCTTACTTTGCCTGGCGTCGCTGCGGCTCGACCCACCAGTTTGATTCCTGCCACTCCTGTCCACACTATCCTCAAAAACACGGACTCCAGCCCCGTCCAATCGATGGGCGTGTGGAGCCGCTCAATGCCAATGATTCTCCCCTGATCTTAATTAGAGAAACACATCAGATACAAACGACATCTCAAATCAATGGACAAGTACAGGGTGAGGGGACTGGGGACACATACAGAGACAACTTTCAGTCTCTTTTCCAGAACATGAATTTAAAAAGTCCTAAATTTGAACTAAACAGCTTTGAGGCTTCACATGAAATGTAAGCAGCCCCATGCCAAGGATCTCTCTGCATGGCAAATTAGTCAGAAACTTGAACGACATAATTTCCAAAAAGAGTTCCTAAATGTACTGATGAAATATTGATGGAGAGTGATGCTATCCAGTCCATCTCTGACTTCTCTACCCTATGTTCTTTCCTTTACTCGTCATCTCCATTTTCCACTCCATCTCTTCCCCACTCTGTCACGGGAGATGGATGGATGGCGGCGCGAAGGCAGAAACAGGCTGACAGGCTCCTTAGCCGCATGGCTGAGTGTATAACCAGCAACATTAGTGAACACCTACAGCCAAGGAGCCCATCAAAGGTAAGGTATTTAGTGGGGCGTCTAGGGAAACGCACAAAGAGACATGCCTGTGTGCCAAATGCAGTACACACATCCTCATTTTAATGGAACATGTGTGCACATTGACAGTGATGTACTCAAGTATGTAAGCATGTATGTCCACATACTGATATGTTGCAAAGGCACGCACACACACCACTAAGGGAGTCAATAGTGCTGATTTTCCTTGTCAGCTCCTCGGCAGGCACTGGTTTAAAGAGACATCAATCTGTGATGTCAGCACTTACCTAATGAACCCTCTCAGATCGATGGAAGCACTGGTCCGCTACACAGACTGCCTTCACTGCCTGGCCTGCTTTTATGTATACTCGGACTCTTTTGTGATCTATGCCGGACCACGACGTGCATGTGTGTGTGTCCGTGTGTGCAGGCAGCTTCCTGAATAAATGTGTGCCGATGTACCCCATCTCTCCTGCATGTGTCTGTGTGTTTACAAGAGTACTGTAAGTGTGAGGAGTATTAATAATACACCTGATCAATGGCTTCTGTGAGGGTTAGTGTGTAAATGTAACTGCACAGCTATGCAGACCAACGTAATAGCATGATTTTTTTGGGCACCTACTTCACACTCCTGTTTGCATTTCTGTCATACTTGACTTATTATGTTCTGGATTGTATGTGTGTGTGTATGAGCATGTGTACAGCACATTGTAGGCCTAAATGTCGTTGTGAATACAAGTTTGTGTTTACGCAGCACATCTATGGCAAGCATAATTACGTGTTGCTTTAAAAATGCCTTAAAAAAACTGACTGGGTTGCATTGTGCATACAGTGTTTGTTTTGTTGGACTG